>JABUQX010095598.1:0-5000 GCA_015478945.1 Trachelipus rathkii
CAAGATGGTAAGGGAGGTAATTGGCTTCAGTATCTTCATTTGTTTGCAGATTAGCTTCGATCTAGCGTGTTATGTGTAGCATTAGCATATAGACTTGGTTAGATATAGTTGTGTAGTTTAAGTTATATCACAATAAATTAAATATTTAGCTGCAAAACATTAGGTTTTCCACCATTATAGTTAGGCGTCAACAACTATTCTAAATAGTAATTGAACTACTCGGACGATTTTGGGGAGGTGGGGGGGTGGTTCTGTCTTGCTGCTATTTCTTGTTCTTCTGTATTAATAGTTGAATTCGCAAAGCGGTGGTCTTAGTATTTTACGAGACACTAAGGCAGGATACGATGTTCTCCTGTGTATTAGTTTTTTGTCATTTCACTTATGGTAGATGTTTATTTTCACATTTATGAAGATGAGACATTTTATTGTGACAATCAATTATTAATTTTCGCATATTATATATAAATACTATATTATTATATACTATATATGTGTCAGTATATATATATATAATATAGTATATATATATTATATATACTATATATATATATATATATATATATATATATATATATAGTATATATATATATATTATTATTATAACATATAATATTAGAGTATATATTATATTATCATTTATATATATAATCTATATATATATATATATATATATATTGTATAATATATGATATATATTAATTATATATATTTATTATACTATGTGTGTGTGTGTGTGTATTGTGTATGTGTGTATGTGTGTGGTATGTGTGGTGATGTACGTCTGAAGCAGTGACATCCTACGATCCATAATAAGGAATTGATTAAATAGATGATTGTTTAATTAGTTTATATTTTTCAACCTGCCAATATAATAATTAGATAGAAATTCTTAATGGATTTTACTCTTAATATTAACAATTATCACATTATTATTGTTATTTTGTTGATAAAATAGTTAGAGTATATTGATCACTTGTAGGTGGTTTTTAATATTCACTCTTGGTGAGCAGTGTTTTGTTAAATGAAAACTTCTGCTATTTATTTCATTTGTGGTAAATTTGCTACGGCTGAAGATAAATATAACTAAAAAAAGTGCCTACCAGGAGCATTTCATGTACATCTATACAACTATTCTAAAACATAATATTCTAACATTTTAATTCCAACTTTAATAGTGTTGTTATCAAAACTTCCTGTTGATGTCATCGTCAATTTTTTGGGGAAAAGGCATATAAGTATCGGCAGTCGGCAACAAAAGTTGCGTCTCATAAAGTCAGCTTGAATAAAGATACCGACAACGTTAGATATGTAAACATATCTTATCGGCTTGGAGGGTACGTGAGTAATTTATTTCAGTTTTTAGTTCTGAACTTTAATGAGCTGAATATGTTCGAGGTGTGCATACAATAAGTAATTTTTTTTGTGTTAGTTTTTATATATTATTATAATATATATATATATATATAACTATATATTATATATATATCATTAGTTTTTATATTATTATATAGTATTATATATATATATATATATATAAATATATATATAATAATATATATAATATTATATACGAATATATGTATATATATATATAATATATTATAGTATATATATATATACATTATAGTAAGTAGTATTTATATCTATAGTATTTAGTTGAGTATTTGTGAAAAAATGCGTTCTTTAGCATTGCTGGTACTAAATGTATAAATATCATCCAGCAATGTTCTGTTATAATTTTGGTTAAACTACTTCTAAAAACTGAACTAAAAAAAAAAAATCACTCCCGTGATTTGAAAAGGCATATGAACTTATTTGGGTGTAAAATTGAGACGAGAGACGAAACTATATATATATTATATATATATATATAGTAATATTATTATATATATATATACTATATATAATATATATATATATATATATATATAGTATATATATATATATATATACTATTATATATATATTATATATAATATTTTCTGCTGCAAATGCTCGTCGACGCTCAGAAACGATTCCCGACCTTGGAAACCTTACTTTGAATACGCCTCAGCCATAAATAAGTACAAAATGCTAAAAAGCATCCAAAAGGTAACAAAAACATTAGTCTGTGCCGAATGTTGCTTTGCTGTCCGACTCGCCTCCTTACTTAATAATATTGTTTTGAGGAAGCATATGGAGTATTTTAAGAAAGTGTAATGGAACTTCTTGAGAACTATTGAGCAATTATTTTCAGTGAACTTCTTGAAAATTACAACTAAGAGCTGTTGTATGTTGTACACTGTCCTAAAATATACTTTTTAGATTCAACTTGGACTGTCTTTTCAGAAAATTCTTGCGAGGCAAGCGGGCAAATTGGGGATTGAACTTTCCATCAAGAATATCTAGTCCGGAAACACGCTATATCTAAGGGAATATGGAATTGTAAATATGCTTGCACGCTATTGCTATACATTTAAAAAAAGATATTGCACGAGCAAAGTAAGAGAAAATTATTAAAAACTACATTTTTATTCAGATTAATGAAAAGTATTAGTGTATGTAGTTAAATATAAAAATGTATTACAGGTATTTACCTCATAATCTCGTGATACAAAATAACAATGCCCGTAACACAAAATTGGTATGCATATTTGAAATCAGTGCAAAAAATACCATAAGAAGCAGCCTGTCTAATCCATTTAACAGCAATATTCATATTTTAGTCTACCTGTTATGGGAGTATTCTTTAACAATGTTTGATTTTTTAGTTCAGATGAGTAACATGGACTGATTGCATATACTATATATATACGTATATTATTATATTATATATATATATATATATATATATAATATATAGTATAGTATATATATTATATATATATATATATTAGTATATATTATTATATATATTATATTATCTTCAATCTTATTTTTGAATACCTTTATCGATTAAAAAATCATTAAATGTATTATTACTCTCTGAATATTTAAACATTACCCAACTAGCAAATGAATATCGTAATTAAATAAACAAAATGAGAAAATGAAACTAGATCTTAATTCCATTTCCCTTCTACATAATAAACGCTCCTTTCCTAACTCGTAAAGTTAAGAGATACTTCTATTACACTCGTTTAATTATCACTTCTCGTTGAGGAAATTTTGTTGCTTTTGGTCGAAGTTATCTTCTGTGGAGAGGCTTTTTTATTTTATGGTTTATAAAGGAAGCGCGATATACTTCCAATTTTTAAGTTCTCTAAGTTTCGCACATGATTCACACTATGCTTGTAATTCTTCCTCTCTCGTCTTCCTTCTCTTCTCTCTCTCTCTCGTCTCTCTCATTCTCTCGTCTCTCTCTCTCTCTCTCTCTCGTCTCTCTCTCTCTCTCTATCTCACACACACACACACATCAGCACACAAACACACACACAACCACACACACAACACAGCATATATATATATTATTATTATATATATAATATATATATAATATATTATATAGGTATATTATAATATTATATATATATATACTTTCCTATCTAACAGATATGTAGGTGAGGTGCGTTGCATACACCGGACAGAAAGTAGTAAAAGAATCATATACGAAGTCGAAGAATAAATCCGCCTTTTAGCGGACTTGCCTTTATAGCATCTTCTATTGCTCTCGCTTATTCTCTCTAGTTACGCGCTTCTTCACACACACGTCCTAACGCATTCATATTCCCTCATTTTAATATTCTTATCACACCTAACAGGCGCCCTTCAAGCATTGTCCAAATGTACGTGAACACTTTAGTTAGCTTAGATTCTACGCTCTATTCCAGGATTAGTTACTATTATATAATTTAACCAGGTAAACAAGAAATATCCGCATCCAAACTTAGTGCACTCAAGACTTAGCCCTTTACATCCACCAGGATTTAATTTCACCAGCGACCCTTCCTACATTAAAAACACTTCACTAATATTTCTGCATCAGCTATACGTTTCCTTTCATCCAACAACTAATATTCTAAATATTTAAACTCATATACTTCTTCAGTTTGCTCAGTCACATCTAAGCTGTTCACGACGCTGGACTCTCCTCTACTCACTACAATAAGCTTCAACTCTTATCTAGCATTATACTTCAACCTCTACTTTAACCACACTTTCATATTCCCTACAACTCTCCAACTCTCTTCAGTGTCACGCACACAAAACAAAAATCATCCGCACACATGAATACGCAAGGTACCTGATCACTCATCTTCTTCCATTCTCTATCATTCTAACACCTTCCCTGCTACCCCAATCTAATTCTTCTATGACCATTCACTCATATGTTAATTTTAAAATACCCAACGATATATAACACATCCCTTCCTCACTGAGCTATAATATAAATCAATCACTGCTTTGACCATCGTTATTGCCTACACACGCTTTCACTATCAGTCATTATACTTGATTTCATTCAGAGCCTACTACGCGAAACTATATATCACGTACTGCCTGCACAGAGCTCCTATTATTAATCATGTCATACGCTTTATATAAACCTTTTTTTTTACGCAATCAGTTTTCAGTTCTCGACGCACTCTTTCAACGCAAAATGACAGCAAATATCTTTTCGCCTACGACTACTCAATAATGTAATCCCATATTAGTTCACAGTTCGAACTTATCTCCTTTACCAGTCTTATAATAAAATTGTGCTATTACTCTTCTCTGCTGCCAATCCTCTCGATAACTATAACCATTAACGTATTTGGTGACATCAATTTCCAATCCATTCAATCTACCCATCACATCGCCTCAATTCGTGATCATTTCTATAATTTCATCTATGACATAGCAGATTTATCATTCTTACACTTTCCGCCTAACCAATTACCTCCTCCATAAATAACCTATTTCTTCTGTTACCTGCAAGACAGCTACCTTCATTGGACCGAACACTCTTATTAACTGTGACTGCCAATGTTAATGAAGATTTTCCAGTATTCCTCCACAACTCTATCTTCACAATCGCA
>JABUQX010095598.1:10000-12500 GCA_015478945.1 Trachelipus rathkii
AAACAATTTCCAGCATAAACTGAAATTTGAGCTTCAGTTTATGTTAATATGTTACATGAAGGGATGCTGGGTTAGTCAGGCAGTGCGTTTATTTCCTATGCGTCAATTATCATGTAGCTCTTTTAATGATTCTTATGATGTATTCGTGCATTGACTCACGATGTTCTAGATTGAAGTTTTATATATCATATTTATATAATACTATATTATATATAATATATATATATATATATATCTATATTATATAAATATATATATTTATATATATGTATATATATATATATATATTATATAATAATATATATATATATATTATTATAGTATAGAGAGAGAGAGAGAGGAAGAGAGAGAGAGATGAGAGAAGTTCAAATCTGTTAAACCGTTTTTCTAATTTCAGTTTTTTTTCTTTTTTTCGCAAATTGTTATTATCATTATTTCAAACATCTCTTTATTCATCTAAGCTAATTTATTAACTCTAAAGCCGTGAAATAGATTTGGTTTTTTCGTGTAAATGTAATGGTCGAATTTTTTTGTTATGGTAAAGTCATAGCCTTGGTAATATGAGTCTTAAAAAATAATTTCACTAATTTATTTGAAATCTAAACATTGAAGCGTTAGGAAATTGATATCAATACTTGAATAACTGAATTGAGATATTTTTTTCGCCATTCAAACATTAATAAATACAAAAACTCTCGTGTTAATAAATAGCCATTTTAAAAGTACTAATATTTATAGCACAATTAGAAGAAAAAAACTATTGATTAATAATATTGAATGAATTGAGATCTAAATACAATCGATGTAAAGTCGTAAAGCTATATTTTTTGGTTAAAAGAATTATTTTGTTCATTCACGTGCTGTTGCTTTTCTTTTGGCTCTTTCATTTTCCCATAAAATAATTTTTAAATTAGAAAAAGATTCAAAATATTTCCAAATATTTATATATTGACAACTGTAAATATTATTATATATATATATATAATATATTATATATTATATAGTCATATATATATATATTATATATTATAGTATATATATATATGATAGTATATATATATGATATATTATAATATATATACATATGTATATATATGATATAGTAGTATATATATATAATATATTATATATATATATTATATATATATATATTAAATATCTATATATATATATACTTCCATTATAATATTTGGAAATATTTTAATTTATGTTCGAACTTATGATAAAATTTGCGCAAGCAAAATTTTAGCATAAGTCGAAATGAAATATATATAAAACCCGCCTTGTAGAGATACTCAATTATGGAGAGTTAATCACGGGCTCTAGTGCAGGTGAGTTCACTTGCCTTGAGCTCGTGGTAGCCTGAAGGGCGTGAGTTTTTTTGCCCTTTGTTGGTGAGGTCCGCTCTCAGAAACAAAACAAAACAAGAATCACTAAACTCACTAATTCAAACAATATTTCTCTCTGAACTCAATTCGCCCCGAAAACAAAGTCTAAGAAATTTTAAACTCAGCTAGGGAGGTAACAGCTGGGCAAGTCACCAAGTAAGTCAAATCTCAAATTCGTAAAAACTCAAGAACGAAAGTCGCCGAGAAGGGAGATAAACTCGGTCTAAGCACAAGAGACTTTTCAAGCAATTTAAAGAGAGAGAGAGAGGAGAGAGAGAGAGAGAGAGAGAGAGAGAGAGAGAGAGAGAAGAGAGAGAGAGAGAGAGAGAGAGAGGAGAGAGAGAAAAGTATCTTCATCAACGTCAAAGCTTATCACGCTTATGATGTTAAATAAATACATCGTTCAAAATATGGGATTTATAATTATATTATGATCTATATAGGTGCTGCTCTCATAAGAAAACAACTCAACTTAGCAAGACTGTTTCGCTATCTAATTGGCTCGGACTTCTGAGAAGACTAGCCCAAGACTTTTAATCAGTGCTTCTGATAAGCCAAAGGAAAACATCGAAATGAGAAGAGAAAAAATATACTAAATACTTCCAAATCAATACTCCAAAAGATGATCGAGCGAACATTATCGATACAGGACTATCTTCTCATCTCATTAATTTTGGAATATGATCGAAGCTCATTTTTGATTGCCCCTACGGCTCGGTTCTTTCGATTCTAATGGTTCTGTCCATCTCCATTTTTAATACGTTTCTTTCGTATCAAGAAATTTACCATTAAAATAAAGAAACTAGATATTCAAGCAATTTCGCCTCTACATATGTAACGCAATGTTTCTTTCATACCCGAAACTTTGAAAATGTTTTACGTACGGACATTGATCGAATACGAAAACATTAGAACGCCTTATAAATGGACCTTTCTTGGTTCATTGATTTGATCAATGGTGCCTATTAAATATTTATTAAAAAATTTATTGCGCTAACAATAAAGACTAGATATGTTAGCACATCTTCCGCCTCCTGCCTTGTCACGAAGCTTTAAAAACATGCACTCATGTGTTGATTGAATCAAGAAAACATCAGAAGCTCCGTTTACTC
>JABUQX010095598.1:17500-20000 GCA_015478945.1 Trachelipus rathkii
AAAATATATATATTATATAATATATATATATATATATATATTTATATTATATATATTATGATTATATATATATAATATAATATATATATATATATGATATATATATTATATATATATATAATATAATATAATATATATATTATATATATATACTATATATATATATATTATATATATATATATATATTAGATAAATTATATATATATATATATATATATATTATATATATTATTGTATATATATATATTATATATATATACTATATCTATATTATATATTATATATATATATATAATAACATTGATAGCAAACTTTATACTATTTAAACGATCTGTCATTTTAAAGCTGGTAAAATTAAATTTTAAAAAGGTTTAGTAAACTAAAATATTAAAATTACAGTTTGCTGATCAGAAATAAAGTCTTTAAAAAAAAGTAAAAAAAAGAAAAGACTATTTTTCAGCTATAAATCGCATAAAATCGTTAGTGCTGTCAAATTACTAATTCTTTACTATATAGTATCAAGAAAACAGGCGTTGAAATCGAATGAATATCGTAGAGTACTATTATAATGCATATTCTTTAACATATAGTGATAAAAATAACAATTGCTGAATATATTATATATATAATATTATATATTATATTAATATATATATATTATATATTTATCATGATTAATATTATATTATATAGTACTAAAGTGAAATATATATATTATAATATATATACTATATCTATATATATATATATATATATATATTATATATATATTAGTATATATATATAATATATATATATATATATATATATATATATATATATTATTGGTCGTAATAGAAGTAAACGACCTTCTATCTTTCGGCAAAATTGTATGAATCGTCTGGGAACATGGAATGTAAGAAGAATAAATGGCAAGGAGGAAAGGAGAGAGGTGATGGAAGTATTTAGAATGGGTAAATATTATCTGCTTGTTGTGACATAAACAAAAATGAAGCGGTAAAGACGAGTAGTTTCGGATCAAATGTAAGTGCATTGTAGTTGAAAGAAATGATAGCGGGAGAGAAGGAGTTGCGATTCTGATGAGTGATTTGTTTCACAGAGCTTTGGTGGATTTTGTCTGTGTGAGGACTAGAAGACTGCTGATTAAATTTAAGTTTGAGATTGTCAAGGTATTTGTGGTTGTAATATACATTCCATCTGAGGGCGATGTGGAGAAGAGCATGATTTTCTGTTATATTCTGAAATTTTGGACGGGTAAGTAGGGGCTTCAGCATTCACTATGTTAGGCGATTTGAATGGTTGGATAGGTGATCATAAAAGGGATGGTATAACAGGTGCCTTTAAGGTTAAGGGAGACAGATTTAAAAGTGATAGGATTAAGGTGATTGATTTCTGTAAGGAGAGGGGTATGTGTGTTAGTAATACATTCTTCGAGCACAAGAGCGTTTATAAGTATACTTGGGTCGGTGTAGGCTGAAATAATATCTAACTGAAAAGCATAATTGATTTTGGTTTGTTGAAGGAGATGTTAAAGTATGTGATGGATGTTAACTTAGTGAAGGGGTTGGGATGGGAATGTCAAATCATTATGTTGTTTTATGTAAGATTGTAAGATTAAGCTATTTGGGGCATTGGATGGAGTGGAAAGAGAAAAGGAGGGAATTGGGGAGAATAAATGTGAGAAGTTAAGTGAACAAGCTATATAGGAAAATCGTTTTCTGATAACGGCGCTGCAATTGATACATTCACTTCTATTAGGTTGAACATGTTATGAATACTTGAACGATATCTGGACGCAAATGAAGGAAGTCTTTGCTAGTAGTGCAAGTGAAGTTAGTGAACTATGTGAATGTGCTAAAGTAGGAAGTAAAAGAATGTCAATAATATGTGGTGGAATAAAGAGATGGTACAAGCGGTAAAAAGTAAAAAAGAGGAGTGGCTGAATGTACTACATGGCAGTAATGAGGTCTGAAAAGAAATCTGTATGGAAATATTTAAGGACGATAAAAGGAAGTCTTAAAATTGCATACGTATTAATAAGAAAGTGGTAAGCGAACAGTCTGGAAGGAGAATGAACAGAGACTTACCACGGCATAAGAAACTCTTCAAGGAAAACGAAAAGGTTTTAGAAAGGGTGGGATGGTAATTTTCTCGTGACTGACAAAATGGATGTGAGGATAGAATGAGGGAACCCTTCAAAAACCTGAGTAACATTTCCAGAGACAAAGAGGTGATATAGAATGTGTGTTGGTTTGATGGTGTAAGAAGAAATAGATATTTTGGGTTTGAGTTAATTAGTAGAGAAGAGGCAATATGTGGTGTGGAAAATTGAAAAATGTAAATCGACAGGTATAGACGGAATTACTGGTGAAGTGAAATCATCAAGAATGGAGGCAAGATTGTGGTTGGTTAAATATGGAAGTTGTGTAACAAAGCGTTTGTGGAAGGTATAAGTTTCCTGAAGGATTTGCAAGGAGAGCAAGTAAACGGTAACCTGTT
>JABUQX010095598.1:22500-58638 GCA_015478945.1 Trachelipus rathkii
GACTTGGGAGGAAACAAGATCTTTTAGTTCTCACTACTCAATTTGTTGTCCTTTGGCCAAATTTTGTACAACTTTCGTTCTTCCTTTCTAGTGCTTCTAAGTGTAAAAAACTATAAAATGAAGCTGTCTTTCCTTTAACGATTATCGATGTTATGAGTAGCATGCTGTGACTGAAGGATGTAGATATTCAATTGCATAAGCAGTGTGTATTTTACAGTAGAAAATGTAATTCCCAAAGAGAAGTTACTAAATTCCAGATACGGAGTTCATTAAGGATCTTTCTTCCAGAATCCGGTAGGATTTGTGCTGGATGTTGCTGCAAGTGCCTCTGCCTACAAAATCCCGTGTATGTTCAGCATCAAGTCCCAGTTCTGCGGCGATTCATTAACTTCTTTTAACAGTTTCAATCGATATTTTTTCTTCACCTTTCGCGATAGCTCCGTAACGCATTTCCACAATATGTTAATGTTTGCTGGCTTGAGGTTTTGACTGATTCCAAGGTCCTTAGTTGGGGCCATTTACAACTGGCTCTAACTCGCAGAGTATTTCGCGATCAATTCATAGCCATGAATGAATGACGTCCTTCATGCCGCTGAATGCACATGAACAAGCGTTTTTTCTTGTGGGCGTATTCTCCTTCAAGTGGAAAGGATTGTCAATGCTATACAGTCATTCGTACAAAGTGCTGCTTAAACACTCTGATGCAACTTGTGTTGTTCATACCATCTGGTCTGGCATAAGGCTTGGATGTTTGGATTATTTTTTTCTCAAAGACGTCCTCTGCGAAAAAAAGTATAATGACCTTTTATCAGTTCTTCACAGTATTTGCGGATTTCTGGATTGTGCTTCAAATCTTTACTACTAAATTTTGTTTGTGTGAAAAGCAATTAAAGAACAATGCTTTTTTATAATTTTTTTTCCTCAATATTGCTTGCACACCTTCTTCTTTGCCAGACATCAGTACGAAAGCAGTCGAAACCGCAAGCCACGTATTTCTCGGGATTCAGGTCTTCGTGCGTTGACAAATCGTCAATGGCTTTCGCAATAGTTTTTGCGTCAAGCGCTTTCAAGTTCTAACAAAGGCCAATAATTCTTCTTGAACATTATCGGGACTCTTTTGTCGAATACGCACACACACTTTGGAAAATTGTTCTTTCCAGAAATATCAAGCGGTTTCATCTGCTAGTAAGTTATACGCACGCTTCCTTTACATTATTAACGATGCTTTCCTTTATAGTAGTACCAACAATAGAAAATGATTTTTCTGATCTGAACTGATTGGTATGTGCATTTTTTTCTTGTTCCTCACATTTTCAAAGATGTCGCTTTTTAATCACTGATTCCGCTCTATTCGTAGTCGGCAGACAAATTTTGTACGTCCCTCAGATCATGTGATGCTCCTACCGCCGAAGGTCGGTAAATCGCTGGGCTACAAGAAAATATCACACATGATTTTTTAGGATAAATATTTTTTTTTATGTCTTCTATGATTCTTCTGGTTCTTTGAATGCTGGTTAATTTGGAATGTCTACCGGCCACGTCCTGTTGGAACACTCTTGCGGCTTCAATCAGCAGTTTTAGTACCACCATCTGTGTTTGTATTGTTCCCGTTACAAAACTGGCATGAATCTTTATATTTAGTGAAAGGTCTTGTGTTGTTAAAGAGCCTAGGACCCCCTCTGAGCAAACTTCTTATGTTGGTGGAATTATAAAATACGACTTGTCAAAGTGCTCTTTAGGTGCCTGAGTATGATCAGTCAAAGGTGAATTTCTCCAACTATTCATAATTTGAATTTCCTCTTCAGTGGGTAGCATCTTCCAAAAATTATAGGTCTTAGGATTGGATCCACACCTCTTTAATTAATAACTGTTTTCTTTTCTCTTCAGTCGAAATCATAATGAATGTCCAACGGTATCTACCCAAACGTCGATTTTCGTGATGTCACTACTGAAACTCGTCGTGAGGGGGGTGCTGTGGGCCTGGGTGTGGGGTGTCTTACACACTGGTTGTTGAATCCAAAATATGCTGAAAGTAGGAGGATTGCTCTGTTTGTGCTCTAGTTGGAATTATTGGTATGTTCTCGTTTCAAACGATACCCATTTCCAGTTTTATCCTGATTTTTTTCCTTTTCAATCATTTACGCAAACATAATATATAAATATATTATATATATAGTTATATATATATAGCTATATTATATTATATAATATATTTATATATATATATATACTATACTATACTATATAATCTATTTATATCTATATATGTTATTATATATATTAACATAATATTATATATATATAGTTATATTATATATAGTATTATATATATCTATATATAAGTATATATAATATAAATGATTATATATACTAATATCTATATATATAAATATATGTATATATATATATATATACTATATATATAGTAATATATAGTAGTATATATAATATATAATAATATATTATAAATATATATAGTTATTATCTATAATTATACATTTATATTTATTAGTCTATAGATATATATATATACCTATAGTTATATATAATATTATTAATATGATATATATATATGTTATATATTATATATATATTAATATATATATTAGTTTCATATATATATCTATAAATTTATATATATATATAATATATAATTATATTTTATATTATTGGATATATTATATATATATTAGGGTATTATACTCAATGCTCGATCGGGTTACAGTCTGATGTGGTCGTGATCGTTGTGACGTGCTAATTGCTATACTCTATATATATATTTGACTGTGTATATATATATATTATTAATATATATATATATATATATTATATGAGATCTCTGCAGATATGGTCATAGCTAATAATTTTTACTAAGCATTTCAATTAATTTTAACAGAAAAAAATAAAAGTATAGCACACTATGTTGAAAATCAATTTCTGTGTTGTAATAAAAATATTTTTTAAAATGAAGCTAATTCAATATTGACAAGTAAGATGCATGGTGTTACAAATTCTACTTTTAAGAAGTAAATACACAAAATTTTATTAATATTTAAAGTAAAGCGTACGTACCTGAAGGAATCTTCCCATATCTATGATCTATGAAATTAATTATACTTTAACTGAGGGCCGGTGTTGAATTTATAGGAGTAGCGTCACGGAGTGATAATTTCAATGCTTTGAACCTTAAATACTTAATAAAGAATTGAAAATCTTACTGAACACAAAATCTAGAAGTATACCGTATACATAATCAAATTAAATTAAAAGCTAGAATGGAATATAAGAAACAGTTCTTACTACAAACTTAAAGAACATATAAATGATTAGAAACCGTATCGCAGAGAATGTAGAAAAGACGATTGCAACTCTCTTCGCCCATATATCTCGTAATCATTATATATATATTATTATAATATATAATAATATATATTTATTATATATATATAATATCTATATATATATATAGTATATATATATGATATATATATAATATATTTTAATTAAATAGTACCTAACGCCACGCGGAACGGGACGTTGGATTAAAAAAATTCGCAGGTAGACTCCTATAAGAGTAAAGACTTCTAGGGGGGCCATCTGCCCCTTCTGCCCACCCTGACGTGGACGCCATATATATATTTATATATATATATATGTTTAATAGTAAGGTATATAATATATATATATATATACGAGTATAGTATTATATAATAATTATATATGTATATATATATATATATAATATTATTATATATATATATATATAATTAATATATATATATATATATATATATATAAATTATATAGTAGTGTATATATTAATACTATATAATAGTAGTATTATTTTTTTTTTTTTTATAAAAAGTTCGCATCTCATACGGGCATTAGCCCTATTCCAGGAGGGGAACTTCTTTTGGTAATTTCTACCTAGAATCCGAACTAGGATTCAACCCACGACATGCCATATATATTACATTATAGAATGTTTAGTAATATATTAATATATAGGAGTATTATATTATTAAATAATAAGTATATATAATATATTGGTATATTTATATATTATATATATACATATACAATATATATGATATATTTATATATTATATTATATTAATATATCTAATTTATTTATATATATATATATATAAGTAGTATATAAAATATGTATAGTTATCATGTATATTATATATATATATACTATATATAATATATAATATATATATATATTATATATATATATATATTATAATATAATATAAATATAGTATATATATATATGCTATATATAATATATATATATATATATAGATATTATATATATATAGTATATATATATATATAATAAGTATTATACATACAGATCTGGTATATTTACTATATATATTATATATAACCCACATATATATATATTATATAATATATATATATACTGTATATATATATATATATATAAGTATATATATATATATAGTTATATATATATAACTATATGACTATTATATATATATATAATATATATATTATATATATATAATTTATATATTAATATATATATATATATATAAATATGATATATATAATATATACTATATATATATATATATATATATTATATAGTATATATATATATTAATACTATTATTATATATAATAATATAATATAACGTATATATATATATATAATTATATATATTAAATATATATATATTATATTATATATAGATATATATATTCGTAATATATACTATATATATATCGTAAATATATATATATATATATGTATATATATATAGTATAATATATATATAAATTATATTATATTATATATATTAGTATATTATATACTAGTATATTCTATTTATTATATTATATATTATATATTATATAATATGTTATATAATGTATATATATTTATTATATAATATATATATAATTATTATATATTTAGTATATATTTATATATATTATTATATATATATATATGTAATATATAATATATATATATATATATTATATATATATATTATATATAAATCACGAGAGGAAATAAGAAATACGCTGCGATTAACTTTTAACTAACTTTATGTTTATTGATGCCAGATATTACGACAATACTAACTCCAAGTCCTTCCTTCGCTGTCAACTTTTCGCCAGCGCATCTTAAAATACTGCAGAAACATTCGCTTGTGAAGCATCTTTTTCTTACTCTTTCACGCACTGCGTCGTTGCGCATTTTGATTAATTCTGCTTTACGTTGAATTCTATCTGCCGTTTTAACAGACTGCCTTCATTTATTTTATGCGAGAAGAAAGATCAGAATTAACTGAAGCAACTCTAGGGGAGTAAGGAGGTTTGGTGTGAAAGCACAGGTACGTGGCTGTTCATCAGATATTCAAAGACCAGGAGTGAAAAATATGCCGGAGTAATGTCATTGGTCAATACCCAGTCTTTGGCTTCCCAAAGCTCGGAACGTTTTCGTCTTATTCCATCACGAAAATATCAATGTAAATGCTTGGTAATCTGTAACGACCCTGAGGTAATGAAAACTCAATATGCACGAGACTTTTAATGTCAATGAGGGAATCCAGTCTCCACCAAGACTTTACTATTTGAGCGATCTTCCCGAATCTATTGTTTTCTTGGTGAACTCGGAGATTTCCTTTCAGAAGTCTGACGCTTCGTTTGAGGGTCGTACAGGTAACAACACCATGTCTCATCACCAGATATTATTACCCTTTTCAACAATCCTGTAAACGTTTTCCGTAATTTGAAACAGAATTTAATGTTTGCACTCTGTTCAAAGTGGGTCATTCTTCATTAAAACTTTTTCCGACAACACACAATGACAATGCCTCAAAGCAACACTTCATTGTAAACAGACGACAATCGAGCATTCTATTCTCAGAATTGTTGTATGTGTGTGTTCAGTGCATGGTCATAGCCTGCTGATACAAGTCTTACAGGATGTCTGCGGAACATTTTATCTCAACACGCGCTTATTAACATTGCAAGATATGAAGACTAATCGGAATGCTCCGGTATTACTGACTCTATCTCGTATATATTGGTGCAAATTACCTTGTTTTAACATATAAAAACTTTATTTAAAAATTTCTCATTTCATTTTTTAACAATTTTACCTTCGTATTATTTATGATATAAATATAGTATATTATTACTAGTTATATCATATTATTATATATATATATTTTATTAAAAGTATATATAATATATTAATATATATATGATCTATATATTATATATTATTATATATATCTATATAACTATGAATATATATATATACACCAGTGGGTAGGCAGGTATTTCATTAGGCGAGCAAAAGGTTGAGTGATTATATAATATATATTATATTACGGTAAAGTATATATAATAGATATATTTATATATCATTATATATTAATATATTATATATTATAACTTTCTATAGTATCTATATCTATAGCTAATAATAGAATAATTATATATATATTTATAAGTTAGTATATAATATATTATATATATATATATATTATATCAATATATAAATAATTATATATCATATTATTATTGTAGTATATAGTATATAGTATATATATATATCTATGTATATATATAGTTAGTAATACTAATATAGTGATATAATATTATATACTTATATTATATATATGATATTATATTATATGCTAATTCTTATATATTATGGTTATATCATAATATATAGTATATTATATATTATATTATATATATATATTTATATGATATATATATCTATTATTAATATAGCTTTATATATAGTATTATATGTGTGTGTGCTGTGTGGTGTGTGTGTGTGTGTGTGTGTGTGTGTGTGTGTGTACGCAGGTTTTGATTAGGGGCTAGCAAAGGTTGAGTGAATTATGTATTTGTTCGCACTGATCAATAGACCGTGTGGGTTGGTTAAACTCCAGATTTTTCCTTTTCAAAGGCTAATAAAAAATATTATGGAATGAAAAAGCTATTTATAAAATAACAAGTCTACAACAATTGTAATTAAAAAAATTTATGTATCACGAGGTGAGTAAAAAAATACCTATTTGAGAAACGTAAATTAATATTTATGGGGTTGGCGAGTACTGAGTCCTGAGTGATAATTAATATTAAATCTAAACTAGCAATAGACGCCTTGGATTTTCAGCAAATTTCGCATTTACATTTGTTTCCAATTCTCTTATTTTTTCACTTACCAATCAATATTCTATGAATACTCATCCTAAATAATCCATTAAGCCTGTCTTCGTTCATTGTTTCTTAGCCATGTCTTTACTCTTCGCAGAGTGCGGAAAGACCTTTCAATGGTACATGTTGAACACAGTAGCACCAGTGCAATTAATAGACAGATTTTTGATTTGAGGAATAAAGAAATCGGCTTCTTGAATGACTTCAGTAAGTTCTAAGTCTTTCAACTTTTGTTTATCCATTTTTTTATCCAGCCACAAGGTATACCATAAGTTAATTTATGTATGAATTTTGTTGATATCAAGATCATAAAACTCGGAAAAGCATTTTACTTTCCGTTCAAACTACCTACGGGAGCACCTAACATAAGAAACAGATGCAAATGAAAAAGATGAAATGTTGGCACTCTGTTTTCCGATAATCTAGTCCCTAAAGAGGATGAAAGTGAGTCAAGATAAGGCACAAGTACAGAACGCTTCCAATATTCAGCAGATGTTTTAGCAGGATGATTTGCTTTATGTTGCTGGGATTGTACTATTCTATGTGTTAAAAGCTCTACTAAGAACTCAGCAGTAATAACATTGGCGGATAAGAGCAGATCAGAAATTATAGATACGGATGCATAGATACGGATCCAAACCTTCTTTTTCTAAAAACAAATCAATCGTTTTGGCAATAGTTTTACCATCCATCCCTTCAAGAACTTCAAACCCCAGAAATTCTTCTCGAACAGTTATTTTTCCAAGATCGAAAAACCTTAATCCTATAGATAATAATTGTTCATTGCCTGACAAATCGGCAGTTTCATCTGCCAATATGGAGTAGACACCAAATATTTTTTGCATCCGTGACAATCATGTTTTTTATGATAATTCCACACAGACTGCATTCTTCTGTCATTGAATATGCTATTTCAATTCCACATCACTACTTTCTATTCGAAGTTTAATCAGGTCTTCAAAAATTCCCACATGCAGGGTTATACCTCTTAAAGGTAAGTCATGGGTTCCGCAGAAACTTATGGTCTTCAAAATTGCTGTAATATTTCTTTTAATTTCTGCAAATGTATTTTGATGTGCTGTCTGCAGTTGAACATCAACTGGTACGCCTTCTGTGATTGATTTAGCAGCTTTGGCAGTCGCCAAATGTTATCGACATACTGAGAGTTTTAGGGGAAATTACTGTCAGAAGAAGCTAGCTGTACAAAAGCACACAGTTAATTGACTTCAAGCCAATATGAAAACGAAAACACATTAGAAACTCTTTGAAAATGTGTTTATAATACCTAGTAGTAGTAATTCACTAGCACAGCTATCTATCGGTGATGTTGTCTTTTTGGTTTTTCTACCAATGAACCCTTATAAACGTCGACTGGCAAAAAATATAAGGTTCATTTTTTATTTCGCCAAGATTTAGGGGGGCAAGTGCCCCCATGCCCAATTTTACACGCCCATATATATGTATATACTATATATATAACAACCATATATATATATATATATATATATATATATATAGCAACAACCATATATATATATACTCTCTATATATAATAGCAGCAACTAATAATAACACTGCTGCTCTTTCTTACTCTTTCTGCTCTATATGATACTATAATATTATATTTAAAATTAGGAAATTTAAAAACAAAATACTCATTTTAAAATTAATATTATAATTGCTTTTTTATTATAATGAAGCAATTTTAAGGTTATGATTTTAAATGAAATTCATTACAAATCACATAAGGTAGAGAGAAAAAAATTAAATGAATTTTGATATTTATATATATATATATATATATATATATATATATATATATATATAATATATATATACCGCCTTAATAACACTAATATATCTATTAACACTTAGTAGCCAACATATATATATATATATATAGCATAACATATACATAATGTATATATATATATAGCATATAAATATATATATATATATATATATATATATATATATATATATATACATATATATATAACCTTATATATATATATATATATATATGTATACATAATAATATATAATATATATATATATATATATATATATATATATTTATAACAATATAGCAAGGCCATATATATATACTATATATACTATATATATATGTCTTAACATATATATAATATATATATATATATATATATATATATATATATATATATTTATACATATATATACACACCTACACATAGAAATATATATATCTACAGATATATCTTATAACATATATATACTGCTCATATATATACTATCTTAAATTTGATTTTTAGATCTTTCTTTCATATATATACTATACTATATACTATACTATACTATACTATATATAATAACATATACTTTATATATATATATATAACACCTCTACCTGCCTTAACCTTATATATCCTTAACCACTAATCTTAAATTTTGATTTTCTAGATGTATTTATATCTTAACTATATAACGCATATAGCCTAACCTTATAACATATATATATACATATGCTATGTATATATATGCTATATGAACATGGCAGCTGTAGCTCGCGCTGCTGCTCCAACCTTACGCTGCTGCAACCTTGCCATGCCCAGCCAGCCAGCGCGCAACCGCCGCCACCGCCCGCCTTGCTAATATATATAGCGCCCAACCGCTGCGCGCCATATATTGCAGCAACCGCATATGCTACCGTATGCTGCATCTTGCTCTTCCTGCTGCTGCTGCCTTAACAGCAACCCAACCGCCTTGCGCCTGCTGTATATGCGCATCTCACTTATATATATATATATATAACCATATATATATATAGCTTATATATATATATATATAACATATATATATTCCCCATACCTTAGTAACATATATGCTGCTGCTGCTGTATATATATATATATATATAAATATATATATATATGCTATAACAACATATATATATATAACCTTAATAATTATATATATATACCAGCATACTATATATATAGCATATATATATATATGCTCCAACAATATACGCATATATATATATATATATATGCTGCTCTTAACCCATACTATATATATTACGCCCTTACCGCCGCCTGTATATATATATATATACGGTATATATATATAAATCTTGTATATATATATATATATATATATATATATATATATATATATATATATATATATATATCATATATATATATATACAATAATATATTAACTTACCAACCTTATATATATTTATATATATATATAATAGCAACAATAATAACATCATATATATATATATATATACCATATATATATATATACATATATATATATATACTCTATATAAACTTTAAATATATATATATATATATATATATATATATATACTATATATCACTTGCAACTATGCATAACTGTATATATATATACATATATGTGTGGCAACCCAGTAACATGTATGTAGTATCTTATATATATATCTCATATAGACATATATGCCTATTTTGTATAATAATATATATATGTAACATACTATATATATATATATATATCTTTATATATATATATATCTTATATAACTAACATATATATTATGTAACCTTAATAACATATACATATAATAACAATATATATATATCCTTAATAACCATAACAACAATAATAACCAATATATATATATATATCTTTTTCATATATACATAATAATAACCAACTTAATAGCAATATATATACCATATATATATATGCTGCTGCTCTGCTGCTGCTATATATATAAAAATGGTAAGAAGTGTTGGAACGGTTTAATTTCCACCTCAGGAAACCTGTGTGTTTAAAATCATCATGGAGCTTTTCCCTTGTACTCGAGCGTTTGTAGAGTTTTTTTCCCTTGGAAGTAATGTATGCAACATTTTCCGATATACGAATTCAATAAAAAATTTAGTGCATATTCCTTTATATCATAATTGGGGAGCAGTAAGTGAATTTCTTTGTTGCACACAAACGAGAGCTTAACAATATGCTAGAACATATTCATTACATGTAAAACTATGCGAACTCTTTGACACAGAGATTCACTTGTAGCTCAGAATAGCTTGGAATAAAAAAAAATAGAAAAATACCTGATATTAACGCCATTTTGAAACCACACCATAAAAGAACAAAATAAGAATAGTAAAATCAATTAAAAATAAATGGATAAGTTCAATCCAGACGAGGGAATAAGATTTTGCATTTAAATGAATAAAAACATGAAAATATATAACGTATGAATTTTCTAACAGTACGAAGAAATAAGATGTTTTATTCAGCTAAATAGACTTTATTACATGTTGTCTTCAGTTCAATAAATAATGTGATATAAAAGGTTTAATGTATTCAAATTGTTTCTATATAAAATAGTAATATTTTTTATCTGATATAACAAAAGAAAACTAAAATCATTTTTTTCCTATTGTTGAAATGCATTATTACATTAGTTTGTTTTTCTTTAAATTATAAATTATAAATTCATATAATTGACACACACACACACACACACACACACACACACACACATATATATATATATATATATATATACTTAATAACCATATATATACCTATATAACAACAACATATATACGCATATGCTGCTGCCCTAACTATACTGCTGCTCTTATATATATATATAGCATAATGAACAAAATTAGAGAATCTCTTCTTAAAAACCCAGACTCTATAGTTAAATAAAACAATCAATTAAAACCACTTTAAAAAACTTTAATGAATTGAAAATTATTGATTAAACATTGATGAATTGGGACCTATAACAGTTCACGTCCTCTTTCGAAGATTCAAGCGCTAAAGTTTTGTAGTTCTGAGGGAAGAGACCGAGCTGGCCATAGGTCCCAGCTGCTAAGCTTTGCCATTGTTTGAGAACTTCATAACTAGACCCCACTTTTTGAAGGCAAAATCAAGTACATTTTTTTTTTTTTTTTGTATCTAAAGTTCTTACTTTCTTTCATACATACATCCTGGCGTGAGTATTTTGGAAATTCTAAATGGTTTTTAGATACAGAGAATTCTGTTTAGAGAGGTGTCGAGGCTAAAGGAATTCCCAGACTCAGTCAAAATTGCAATTCCCAGGTTCAGGATCAAAAATGTTTTATTTTTAATAACAGAAATTTTTGTTTTTGGTTTTGTTTTGCAATTTCCAACCCAACTCCAGCTTTTACTCGGTAAAATAGGTGAAGTCAAAGTCGGAGCCGGAGCCTAGAGCCGGATCCTTAGCGGGATCCTGGGTATAATTTTTATCAATAATTTTTTTTTAGGTAAAAAATTTGTTACCAAAAGAAGTACTGATCAATTTTCAAATGGTGGAGAGAAACCTTAGTCGGAAACGGGACCGGAGCCAGAGCCGAAGCTGGAGCCGGGTCGGGCCGGAGCCGGAGCCAGGCCGGAGTCAAAGTATAATTGCAGGGAATTTTTCCAATAAATATTTCTTTAGGTGAAAAATATATTACCAAAGAAGTGCTGAAACAATTTCAAATAGTGCAGAAACCTTGGCCGGATCCGGAGCCGAGTCGGAGCCAGATCGGAACCTGGGTGTAATTTTTTTCAAAGAAATATTTTTTTAGATGAAAATATATTGCAAAAACAAGCACTGGACAATTTTCAAATGGTGCAAAAACCTTAGGAGCCAGAGCCGGAGCTTCGGGGCAGGTGGAGCCAGGGCGGGCTGGGCATAAATTTTTCAAGAAATATTTTTAGGTAAAAAATTTTATTACCAAAAAAAGTGCTGGGCAATTTTCAAATAATGCAGAAACCTTGGTCAGGCGAAGCCGAAGCCGAAGAGCCGGAGCCGGAGCCGGAGTCGGAAGATGGAGGTGGATCCTGGGCATATTTGTTATCAAAAAATCTTTTCTAGGTAAAAAAAATTGTTATTAAAAGTGCTGGAACTGTTTCATATGGGTGCAGAAACGCCAGTCCGGAGCAGGAGACAGGAGCGGAGCAGGAGCAGGGCTTACAGGCGGATCCAGGAATCTTGGGTATAAATTTTTTTTTTCCAAAATCATTTTTAGGTGAAAATATATATTACCAAAGAGGTGCTGGACAATTTACAAAATAGTGCAGAAACCTTAATCAGACTGAGGGTGGAGCTAGGAGCCAGAGCACAGGCGGAACCAGATACACTGATATAAGTTTTCAAACAATATGTTACCAAGTACAAAATATAACTACCAAAGTGCTGAACAATTTACAAATGGTGCAGAAACCTCGGAGCCGGAGCCAGGGCCGGGGCCGGAGCCGGAGCCGGGGCCGGAGCCGGATGCTGGATTTAAATTTCTTCAAAAAATATTTTTGGGTGAAAAAATATATTACGAAAAGTGCTGGACAATTTGCAATGATTACAAAGTATCTTAGTCTGCCAGGAGCAGGAGCCGGATGCTGGATATAATTTTTTAGAGAGTGAAGAAGAAGCCCAAGCTAGTCAAAACAGATCAGGCCAGGGACCCGGGTTACAGGGCCGGGGGCCCGAAGGAGCCAGGGGTCAGGGCCAGGGGCCAGGGCCAGGGATTCGGGGCAGGGCCTGGAGCCCGGAGCCCGGAGCCGAGGTCGGAGCCGATGCAAGAGCAAGAGTCGCAGTCGGATGTTAAATAAAGACAGTATTTTTTGAAATATTTTTAGGCGGTGGTTTTAGTTTGCAAGAAGACGTGTTGAACAATTTTGAAATAGTGCAGAATCGCTTAGTCGGAGCCGGAGCCGGAGCCGGAGCATTGATATATTTTCCAAAAATATTTTTAGGTTAAATATATTACCAAAAGAAGTGCTAAGCAATTTTCAAATAGTGCATAAACCGGAGCTGGAGACTGAGCCGGAGAGATTTTGATTCCGGAGCCGGAGCCGGAGCCGGGCCGGGCCAAAGTCTGAAATTAAAATAGTTACACTTTCCCTTTTGGTGGTTGGGAATATATATATATATATATATATATATATATATATATATATATATATATATATATATATATATATATCTTTCTTCTTCTTCTTCCTATTAATGCAATAAATATAATATATATAGCATATATATATACTATATATATATATATATGCGCCATATATATATATACTCTCTTGCATATTTACATATATATATATATATGCTGCCGTTGCTGCTGTATACCCCAACCATAACGGCCATAGCATACGCCGCCGCATATATACTTTTTATATGGCATGCCACAACAACAATAACCAACCATATAACATGCGCCATATATGTATATATATACTGTTTATATATATATATATATCTGGAAATGTTAAGTGCTATTTTCAAATATATATATATATATATACTATCATATATACATATATATATACCATATATATATAACTAACCGCCATACCATATACTACTGCTCATATATATACATAGCGCATAATAACAACACCACTGCATATATGTATATACATATATGTAACGAATAACATGCCAAAATCGGAGAATATGCCAAAATTTCAAGAGTTTTTTGCGGGCGGAGGCATTGCAGTTTTTTTGAAACATATTCTGACAAAAAAAAAAAGTAAATTCAAAGGAAAAAAAAGTTTTATGCCCATCATAAAATTTGGTAAAAACCTTAAATAATATTTTGTATGAACAAGGTTCGTGTTTTCAGCTGTACTGGATTTGAGAATGTAAGGTAGTGTCACAGTATAACTTGACTATTTACAATTCAACAAATTTAGAAAATGGTTTTCATGGAGCTCTCTAGATGGTCTATAATTTTTTTTTTATAAAGAGTATAGGATTAAAGTATGATTATTATAAAACTTATACTCTTTCAATAATTTTGCTAAATCATTGTGTTTAGTGCTAAAAGATGGCTTCTATCTTGAAATTCACAATTTGTTAGGCTTGTTTTTAATGGAAGAATCAAATCCCAAAATTCTTACATACAAAGAAAAGTTTTTTTTGTATTGTTTTGTAAAAAAAAGATGCAAAAGTTATTAATCAAAGAACGTCTTCTTTCAATAGATTTTTTATTAAATCATTTTCCTTTCTGAGGGTGCTCTGGTTTACAATAGCAACCAAGAAACGTCAACATGCGTTTCAACATGTTTGTTTACAGACTCAATTTTAATATCGAGACAGAAAAAAATACACTCGCCGGGACCCGAACCACCGCAACTTAGCGTCGCCGTTGGAGCAATGTACATTAGGCACCTACCACCCTCAGGTAAGATCACCTACCAAAGAAGGCATCTCGAGGTTTTCCAAAATCTTACTTCAAATATCACACTGCTTTGAAACTCATTATTTATTAAATACAGAAGTTGTGGCTTCACCGGGGACACTAACACTCTGCTGGAGGTGCTCACGTTAGAAGCAACTAGGCCAAGTCAGGGGGCATGCACCAGCTAACTACATTTACGCGACAAATTTGCAATAATAAGACGAAAACATTTCACTGCGCCATGACTCGAACCACTGACGGCAACGTCTCGGTGAACATGTACGGGAGCTCTACCACTTCAGTCAATCCGCCTTCCAAAAATAAGGCATCTTGGAAGTTTTCAATCACCAACTGATATCACTTTGACTCGATACTTTTATTTTTAAATCAAAGAAGAGGGTGATTACTGGAACCTACTGAGGCCCCACCGCACGAGAGAGGGAGGGGGCAATCAAGTATGCGGCGGCAGCGCGCAACATGCCGTTTCCCTTTAAATTTACAATAATAAGACCACAGAAAACATTTCACTCACGAGACCATCGACAACTTTGGCGTCGCCGTTGAACATAACCAGCCTTTGGGAGGCTCTACCACTAGTCCAATCCGCCTGCCCAAAAAGAATAAGTCATCTTGGAAGTTTTCAAATACTCCTGCTTTGATATCACCACTTTGAAACTCAATACCACAGGGTGGTTGGAACCTTCTGGGAGCTACACGGCATTCTTCAGGGGAGTGCTCATGGATTTACAGGGCAACCTACCAGAATCAAGGAGCCGAAGGCTTTAGAAAGGAGGTTTATTGTTGCACTAAATTAGCAATAATAAGACGAAAAGAAATTTCACTCGTGCTGGAATACGAGGAACACATCGACAAACAACGTCGCCGTTGGAGCAATGTTCGGGAGGAGGCTCTACACACTGGTCTGATCGCCTCCCCCAAAAAGAAGGCATACTCGGTTCCCAAATCCACTTTGATTCGATATGCTGCTTTGGAAACTCGCTACGCTTGTAAATCTACGGAAGGGTGGTTGGAACCCCTTCTGGGGAGCTACGGCATTCTTCAGGGGTACTCATGGGTTACAGGAACAAACGACCAAAGTCCAGGAACGCCGACATGCGCACAAGGTACTTGTTGCCACAAATTTTCAATAAGTAAAAAATTTCACTCGCGCCTGGATTCGAACCATCGACAACGGCGTCGCCGTTAGACAATATTCAGAGGAAGCTCTACCACTAGTCTGATCCGCCTCACCTCCAAAAGGGAAGTCATCTCGGAGAAGTTTCCGAAAGCCTCCTGCTTTCGATATCACTGCTTTGAGACTCGATACTTATTTAACCCACAGAAGGTTGGTTGGAACCCCCTCTGGGCTACATGGCATTCTTCAGAAAGGGTGCTCATGGTTACAGGGTAACCTACCAAAATTAGTATTAACGCCAAAGGCGCACAATATACTTATTTTTAAATAATTTACATACATAGAAGGCCGAAAAAATTCCACTTTGCCAGGACTCGAACCATCGAAAACAGCGTCACCTTTAGACAATGTACAGGATGCTCTACCACTAGTCCGATCCGCCTCCCCAAAAAAGAAGGAATCTCGGAAGTTTTCAAATCTCCTGATTCGACATCACTGCTTTGAAACTCTATACTTATTTTAATCCATACAAGGTGGTTGGAAACCCTTCTGGGGTTACACGGCATTCTTCAAGGGTGCTCCTGGGTTACAGGGGCAACCGACCAAAGTCAAGGAACGCCTGCATGCGCACAAGATACTTGTTGCCACAAATTTGCAATAAGAAGACGAAAAAAATTTCACTCGCGCCAGGACTCGAACCATCGACAACAGCGTCGCCGTCAGACAATGTACAGTAGGCTCTGCCACTAGTCCGATCCGCCTCCCCTAAAAGAAGGCATCTCGGAAGTTTTCAAATCTCTTGCTTCGATATCACTGCTTTGAAACCCGATACTTATTTAAATCCACAGAAGGATGGTTGGAACCGCTTCTGGGGCTACACGGCATTCCGCAAGGGTGCTCATGGGTTACCGGAGCAACCTACCAAAGTCAAGGATCGCCGATATGCGCACAACATGCTTGTTACGACAAATTTTTAATAATAAGACGAAAAAAATTTACTCACGCCAGGACTCAAACTATCGACAACCGGCGTCGCCGTTGAATAATGCACCATTAGGCTCCACACTAGTCAAATCATTTTTTTCTCCCCAAAAGAAGGCTTCGACATCACTGCTTTAGAAACTCTGTACTTGGTATTTAAATCAATAGAGGTTGCGGAACCTATATATATATAATATAATATATATTATATATATATATATATATATATATATATATATATATACTAACTATATATATATATATATATATATATATATATATATATATATATATATATAACACTCATATAATATATATATATGAAATGCTGGCCATATATAATATATATATATATATATATATATATATATATATATATATATATATATATATATATATATATATATATACTACTATATCTATACCTTTATATATACATAATATAATAACCTTATATATATTTATATCATATATAACAACTTTATATATATATATATATCATACTTACCATATATATATATACCATATATATATATATATATATCATATACTAATAATATATATATATCATATATACTCTTTCTCACTCTTATATAACTATACTGCTCTATGTATACTGCTATTATGAGAATAAAGTTTTTTTCTTGCCGTCTAAAAAAAAGGAACTGAAAATTTACCAAATGTTTATTTGCGTTTTTCTAGCATTTTATTTTTTCCCATACACTTGAGTATAAAAAAAAAATTCATTAAAAAAAAACGAACAGATTTTTTTCTTCAAATTTGGTACCAAGCTCACATATAAACGTGTATGTAAACAAACTGACGTTTATATTAAATGTTTGGTAGAACGTAAGGTGGTGTCAGCCATGGTTGACTATTCTCTGTTAAAAATTTTGAAAGTACTTTTCAGAGATTGTAAAAAATTTTTTTAAAAGCAAATTTTCAAATAAGATGTCTAAATAAAATTTATTACCACACTAATTGGAGTATTTAAGTGCAAAAACAATTGAAATATCACTTAAAAATTAAAGATTTTATGGCAGTTTTGTAGGAAATTCAAAAAATGAAAAGGAAAAACCCTAAAACTTTTCAAAAACGAACAGTTTTTTTGTTCGTTTTTTTCAAATTAAAGATATCATAGTTGTTCATCAAAAACATTTGCCATATCAGGTTTGGAATAGTTTACGTGAGGTTTTGCTAGCTGGAGATATTATTCTTAACTATTTTATTTCGATGATTATTTAATTTTTAGTTAACACCACTCACAGGCACTTCTCATTCAAGGAAGGTGTTAAAATCAACAAAAATTCAGCTAACGCAAATTACGCAGACAAACACAGACACTTGGGCTTTAAAGTGGGGAGATTAAATTGAGTAGGAAACACAGAAGATGGAGAGGAATTCCCACCAGAACGGAGGTGGCAGGAAGAAGGAGGGCACCACGCTTGAACTAGTCTGGAGTTACTGATATCAACACAAGAATTAAAGGAAAATGAGGTTCCTTTTTGATAAGGGAGCTCCTTAATGGTGGTGGTATGAGAGTGGAAAATTCCCTTGTGTATATGCCTTTGTAGTATTCAAAAAAAAATAAGTGCCAAGAGTCAGATAGAGTCGAACGAACTAGAAAGAACAGGATAATTCAATCATAGTCTTTTTGCCTTTGACTCGACCCTATCCGAAAGCCGGGGTGAGAGCACAGGCCCCAGAAATGTGACAAAAATACTCTATACAAGGGCATATAAGACACCCGCATCAACTGGAGCCAACTGTGAGAGGAAAAAGAAAGTCTCGCAGTCTAACTAGAACACTTTTCAGCACAGGAATCTAAACTAACTACAACCATTGGCAGGTATTGAGGGTTCCAAGACATTTTTGTTTATGTTAAGGCCAAAAGGATGTTTATATTGTCGACAGGAGAGACAAGAGAAAAAGAAATGGGAAAGTTAGAAGGTGTCTTAGAGGAGATTTACATACGAAGTTGAGTTTTTAAAAAGTGAATTTCACAAGGTTCAGACGACCCACCCGGAAATTTCTATCCAGATCCTTGAGAACAGAATCTGGAAATATTAGAGACGAGAGGCAATTTCTAGAAGTAAAAGAGGAGAATTGAAATAGGTTGAAGAATGAAGGGTCAGGTACCGGCATATGAGTGAATAGAGTTTAGAAGTGCAGGTGGAGATCATTAATGAAGAGTAGGAATAAAGTAGGAGAACAGACAGGGCACTGAGGAACACCACTATTGACAGAAAAGGAGAGAGAAGAAGTCGCCCCATCAACAACAGCCGATATTGAGCGGTTTGAAGCTGAACATAAGTAAGCAAAGAGAAGGAGAAGCAAGAAGGGGAGCTTGGAGCAATGAAGACCGCATACCCGAGTCAAATAACTTTGGAAATGTCAGCGCCACCACGCGGTCTCCCATGTGGTCCCTGGGGCGGAAGCGAAACCATAAATCAAATCAGATAGGAAGTATATCGCCAGTAGACCTCAGGCACTTGAGAAGCGTACTGGCGTCGGAAAAGTGAATATAAATTCAGAATGATCAAGAAATGAGAGTTGAGGAAAGTTTCAAAGATCTTGATAGAATACAAGTGAGAAAAAGCTATAGGGCGATAGTTGAAGGATCAGAGCGGCGGCTTCCTTTTTTCCGGAATAGGTTGGACATGTGCGTGCTTTAACACTGAGGAAGATGCTAGTATTGAGACATAGAATATAGTTGAACGAGGGCAGGGTCAGCTCGGAAGCACTCCCTCAAAACTCAGGGAGGAATGCTATCCCCGGGCCTCCCGCCTTCCACTGTTGTGGTTTCGGGGCCCCGGCGCGATGGGGTGATACCGAGGGCAGGCGCCGGAGTTTGAGGAAGGGAGGAGGGGTATTGCCCAGAATAGTCAGGGTTGGGGTTTAGAGGAAAGGCAGGGGCCAGGAATTAGCCTTTTCCAGTTCTGAGAGAGGCCAGCAACAGGGAGCATCTGACGAATCCAAGAAGAGGGAAAGACAGATTTACAGGAGTTGTTAGAATGTTTTTGGTAAGAGGCTAGAAAGATTTGTCAGTGGGAGGGGGCAAGGAGTTACACTGTTCCAATGAAAGCTAACTTTGCTCGTGCGAGAAGAGTATCCTGGCTGATTTCTCTAGCAGGGAATGAAATTAGCAAGAGTGATAGGAGAACGAAATTTTCCACTCCAAATCGCGCTGTCTCTAGCCTGAATGCCCAGAGAACAAGCACGATCGAAGCATGGATTTTTGAGGAGAAGAAGAGTTTAGTCGAAGGAATAAACCTGCTCATCCATCAACGATTACAGCTCCCTACTTATCTTTTATTGAAGCGTCAACAGAGACAAAGCAGTCACTCAATTATAGTTGGCATTAGAAGGAAACGGCACCGAAATTTCAATGCGGCCCGAGTCAAGTTGCCAGAAAAACGCGTGGGCAGGGATGGAACTATTGGAGAGGAAAGTATTAAAATTAAAGAGATATATAAAAGGTTTGTGGTCAGATTTACCAATGGAGCGAAGGTGGTATATTTATAGAGAGAGGGACTAATTAATTTGAAACATAGGTGAAGTGTTGTTCCAAAAAGTGGATTTGGAGATTCCCGGAATATTGTGTGGGTTCTTTAATTAGTTGCTCAGATCGTTGAGAATGCTAAATGATTCGGCCTCCTCAACACCTAAATCAGTATGAGAGGAACCCAACTATTCAGTGTTGTGTACATTGAAATCCCCTAAATAGAGGACCTCAGTATTTGGATGAAAAGATGTAACAGTCTCGTGAGAAGTAGTAGGTATTCTAAAAAGACGTGAAAATCTGTTACTGTTGGGAGAGACATTAGCAGAAGGCTTACGGAATTATTGTGTAGTAGAGAGGGAAGAAAGATTTTAAAGCCACAGAACATCGAAGTTAGGAGATTAGAGATTCTTGGAGACGTGTTGCAGGAGTGTTTATGTTAACATGGGCACATACTCCACCCAGACGGAAATTATGAAAAATAAGTTATAGTTGGACATATTAAAGCAGAGTTAGAGGGATGAATTCCTAATAAATCTAGATTCTCAGACTGGGAGCAAAGGGAGGTTGGGATTAGAGTTAGAGAGGTGGTATTCCACGGATGCAGGGTTAGATTGCAAGGCCACGGATGTTAGCAAAGTCGATAGTAAGCCCGCGCAGGTGCAAATCTGCCATCTTGCATGCACATTCAAAAACCACAAAACAAACAGGGCAAAAACAAACAGACAAGAAACAAGCAAAACAAAACAAACATGAGGAAATCAAGATTAAATTGTTTCACACACTAAAACCTAACGAATTTAAAACCGTAAATGTTAAAAAGCTAAAAATTGTATTTACAGTAAATATGTAAGAAATATGATATCAAAAGTCTAAGACAACTCTACATCTTTTGCAACTTCTGATTTCAACTTTTCAAACGCTTCATAAAATTGATTTAAACATTAAAACCTAAATTTTAAAGTTCAAGGGCCAAAATAACGTAAGAAATCAGGAAATTTTAAACACTGTGAAGACTAAAAGAAATTTAAAATTCATATAACAGTATTAACTTTAAAATAAACCTTAAACTTTAAATATATATATATATATATATATATATATAGCAAATTAATATATATATATATGTATTATATATATATATATATAACCTTCTTATAACTATATGTAACAACAATAATAACAACTCATATATGTAACTGCTGTATATATATATGCTGCTGTATAACTACTTCTTTCTTAATATGTATGTAATAATAATATACGTATATATATATATATATATATATATATATATATATATGAAAAAGCTGCATTAGTTATTATTTTCATTATGCGTACTGATAAAAATCATCATTCTTATTTAACGTAATTTAAAAGTAGTTTTGGAGCTTTCACCAGCTTTCGTTCAATTTACTTTCGTGTTTCACATTTTTCGTTGTTTTTCCTCGTTTTTCGTTGTCATTTCCTCATCCTCCTCATAGGAATTCATTGCATTTCAGATGTTACTTGAACATTAAGTGAAATACATGCAAATTTACTATTACAATTTTACAACAACGTTCACGCAAAAGGAGTTTAAGGAAATGCTTAGGAAGGAGGAAGAGATCGTTGTCTCTTTTGGGGTTTTGAAAGTCCTTCGAGGTCTTGAAAGAGTTTTTGTTTTAATGGAAACGATTTCCTTACCACAAAACACAAATAGAAATTGCAATTTTATGGATTCAGTTAGTTTGTTCGAGTAATATATATATATATATATATATATATATATATATATATATATATATATATATATATACTTCTTTATATATATATGATATATATATATATATATATATATATATATACTTAATTCTTCGTATATATATACTATATTTTTTTTTTTTTTTCTTGGGTTGACCACACCACTCACAGGCAGAGCTGTCCAAGGAAGGGGTGTTACGCCTCGAAGTCAACAACTAATATAAATTACGCAGATGAGCACAGACGCAGGCTTTTAAAGTGAGGGAGATAAATTCAGCAGGAAACACAGTAGATGGAAGAGAGGATTTCCACAGAACAGATGTGGCAGGAGAAGGGCTTTGCACCCAACTGGCCTGGGTTGCCATCAACTCAGCTCATGTGCGGGCAGCTTTTTAGTTCGAGGGCGACGTAAAGGTGGAGGTACGCAGGTGATAAGCTCCCTCGACACCTGCCGCTGCGGTACTATAGAAAAGAGATAAACACCAACATCGCGCCGCAAAGATAGAGGGTCAAGAGAACTGGAAGTCGGAACAGTTTATAAACCTTTTGTCCTTTGACTCGACTATCAAAGAAACCAGGGTGAAACCAGAGCCCCCAGATATGAGAGCGGTACTCCCCACACAAGGGCGGATGAGGCCCTTGTATAGCTGGGCCAACTGAGAAGAGGAAAAAAAAAGTCTGCGTCCTAGGCAGAGCTCTGGGCGTTTCTTTTTGGGATGCCTAACTTAGCCGTTGTGATCAGCGGGGTTTCAAAGAGGCATTTTTGTTTATGTTAAAGACCAAGGATGTTTATATTGCCAACAGGAGAGACACGTCGAAAGAGATAGAAAAGTTGGAAGGTGTCTTTGAGAGGAGATTTGTAGAAGTTGAGTTTTAAAGAATTTGAATTTTACAAAGGTTGGGGCAGACTACCGGGAAATTCTATCAGATCTGAAATAGAATCGGAAGGGTAAGACAACGGGAGGCTTGAATTCTGAGTAAAAGAAGGAGCAGAGGTGAAATGAGTTAGAGAATGAAGGGTCGAATCATCCACAGCATCATGAGTGAGGAGCTCAAAGGTTCAGATGTGCAGGTGAGGAAAGTCATTAATGAAAAATTACCAAGGGCAAACTGGAGGCATGAGAGGCTGGAGCTACAGAGGGACACCACTATTGACAGAAAGTTAGACAAGTTTAATTAAGAACAGCTGAGAGAGAGAGAGGGGAAAAAAATATAAAAGTGTCGTTATAATTAATAGGTCATATGTGTTAAGATAGTATGCTATGTTTAATTTGCGTAAGTGTGGATAGACCCTATTAGCCATTATATTAAGAAAGGTGAAAAGTGACTTGTGGCACAAAGCTATGGTGTATTTTGTTTGTATGAGTACTAAAATTCTAATGGTTAAATTTTTGCTTGAGAAGGTCAAGGTATGTGTGGTTGTAACATATGGTCCATCTGAAAGTGATGTTAAGGAGTGTGTGACTTTCTGGGATAATCTGAATGATGTCTTAGATAGAATGAGTAGAGCTTTCAATTTGTTTGTGTTGGACTACTTAAATGGTTGGATAGGTAATTGAAAAAGCTATGGTATAACTGGTGCCTTTGGGACTGCGTGAGGAAATGAGAATGGTAGGAAAATTATTAATTTCTGTGAGGAGAGAGGTATGTGTGTAAGTAATTCATTCTTCGGGCACAAATGTAATCATAAGTATAGGAGAGTTGGGGTTGGTAGAGATGGCATTGAAGCTAAAGGGATGATTGATTTTGTGTTGGTGATAAAAGGGATGTTGAAGTATGTAATGGACTTAAATCAGTGAAGAGGTTGGGGATGGGGATATTAGATCATTACGTTGTATTATGTAAGATTAAGTTAGTGGTGGCATTGATGTAGAGGAAAGAAATAAGGAAGGATGTTGGGAAAATTAAGAGTGAGAAGTTAAGTGAACAAGGTTGTAAAAAAAAGTATGTGAGAGCACTTGCAAATAAATCAGTTGAATGTGAAACAAGTGAAGTTTTGGAGTATGAATTTCAATATCTACGCGTAAGGGGCGTAGGACTAAGACAAAGCTAGAACTTAAGAATAAAGCGAAGTAAACATATTTCAAGGTGATTTCCTAATTTTGAGTTAGTAATTTTCATTGTAATGTGTGTGTGCAGTGTAGGTGTGAGGTGAATGTGTATTGTTGGTGTGTGTGTAGTGTGTGTCATTTTCTTAAGTTCAATAACGAAATAGTTATAGGGTCAGGATTAAATGAAAAATTTTTTAGGAATATATGTCTGTGTTCAATCCAGAAATATCTAGCATCGCTGGAGTATGGATGTTAGAGGAACATGCTTAAAATAGGAATGAGTGAGTGTGGGTTATAACGGCTTTGTTGTGCATATAATGATTAGTGTACTAATACTGTAAAGAATCTCCAAGTTGGATACTCTCTGTTTATAATTGATATGAGTCGCAGTTTTAATAACGGGCTTAAGGTGTGTCAGAGTTTGCTCGATTAGACTCATTGAAAATTGTTCTTAGATAGTCATGGTTACTTTAAATACGAGATGAGTGGGAAATACCATATTTAACGGATTAGAAGTCATATACCTTCTGAGTGGATGAGGACATTATCATAAAATTATATGAAACGATACTTGAATGAATAATTTTTTTTTGCTAATTGTTACTGCCATATAGAGTGTTAATGGAGTAAAATGAAACGCATTGAGAATATGAATAAAGACAGACTTACAAAAATGACATAAAGAACTAGCTATCGGTAATTAGAAGTAATAGATTAAGTTAGTTTCTTTAGTGGTAATCGTGTGGAATCTTTGCGGTAACGATTGTAGCAGGTATATATCGTGTATAAGCAGGTAAACTTGTTACTTCTGTGCACTTATAGCACATGGTGTTTATGTGATGGAAGCTTTGATTAAGAGGTACAGTGTTTATTATTACCAAGAATCTTCACAGTGCTTTAGGTTAGAGTCGTTGTGTAGTAACACTATTTTTTCTACTGTTAGATATAGTCATCGGTTGGACATTTATATTAAAGTAGAAAATCTTGTTTTCTTTTTCATACTTAGTGTATCGTGATTGATGTTTTGTACGAAAAAGAACTTGATTTTATGTTAGTGTTTATCCAAAAGTGTATACCTCGAAATAGTAGATGAAATGAGCATAGTAGAGTAAAGATTCAATAGATCGAATAGACTCATCTGATCATAAAGAATGGGGCAAGGTGGGTGTGGGTGGATTTTGATTTACATTGCGTGGACTATGAACCTGAATTATTAGAGGGGATGGATAGTTAAAAATAACATCGGTCTCTGAATCTCTAATAAGAAAATCTCCGTTAGAAGAATAGATTTTTAAAAAAACAAAGTTTTAAAGAAGAAGAAAATTAAAAAATAATATATGAATAATAAATGATAAAAGAAATAAAATTAAAATTAAATAATAATAAGTATAGAAAATTATAGAATAAACAAATTACTGTGCAGTGAAAAGAATTAAAAAATTTAAAACAAGACTCCATATCAAAAATAAATAACTTTCAAAAAAAAAATAAAGTTAGAAAAGAACATTTAAATAAAATAAAAAAATAAAAATGAAAAAAAAAAAATATCAAAATAAAAAGATAAAATAAAGTTAGAAGAAATAAAATAAAAAAATAAAATAAATAATAAAATTAAACACAAAGTATAAATGTAAAGATAAAAGTTAATAAAAGGTAGTAACAGTATATGCATGTTTCGAATTAGGTTAAAAAAAAAAAAAAAAACAAAAAATTATACTAGTTTAACGGTTATAAAAAGAAAATGAGATTCTGAAAATAGAAATGTTAGTCTTCAACATTTAGAAAAAACGGTTTATCTTTGCAAGATGCAATTCAATTAACGACATGTACATGCTAGAACGAAGCAGTTATGTAAACAAGAATTGATCTTGTATTATTTAAATGAATGTTTAATGCTAACTAAACACCGCACCGGTTCCGCAACGGTGTCGGATACCAATGGTGAATCATTGGCAGAGGCGTGATCATCCTGGTTACTGAGACAATTTCTGCCTGCTGTTGCGCCGCACGCAGTCGCAATTGGTTTCTTCAAACTGAGAACCCACCTCCGGTGGGTCCCTGGATTCCGAAACCGAACCCACTCCGACTCGCGTCTCCGAATCGTTTCCAACTACGTCCTCGCGTTCCGACTACCGACGTCCTCAAACCCAGTCTCCAAGTTTCAGTCTTTACGATCATTGTAAAGTTTATTACGGGGGCAGCGGTCCCCCTCTTACGAGAGGGGACCGCAGAGTACGCATAATCTCGTCTCCGACGAATTTGCTTCATCATATAACTCACATTAAAATTTCATTCCGATACGTTAAGCCTAACATGGTTTTCAGGACGAGTTTGACCTTGGCGCTAAAGGGGCAGCACCCCCTTAAGGGTGACCTACGGTCACCAAAACTTGCCTGGCTCATTTGGATGGCAATCAATGCCTAGGTGATTACCGCGACAAAATGGACAGCAATATGAAAGTGTTGGTTGTCTATTACTACTATTGTAGCGTCTGCTTTCAGCTTCAGGACGTATTCTTTGAAGAAGTTTCCCCATATATACAGGGTGATTCAAAATTATGGTAAAAATTTTTTGGTAAGTGATAAGAAATCAAAAATAAGTAAAGTTTCATATAGAGGGTATGACGATTGCTTAGGTTTCCGTCTTGAACTGTCTGTATGTTTTTTTTTTTAAATAAATATTTGTTCTAGAAAACCGCAAGTAGTTACAACGCTCTAAAATATTAAAAACGGCTGGACGTTAAAAGATTATTTGAGGAGCGGGAATAACTATTCGGAATAGGAGGTGTAAATAACGATATTATTGGAATTGTTGATAGGTTAATTTTGTATAAATAAACATACTGTTTTCTAAAGCACCTAACAAGTGATGATCAAAAGACAAAAGAATGATGTTGAAATGACCTCCGTTGTCCCAATGCAAGCGCGTCCAGGCGTCTTCTCATCGATTGTCCTACTACCCGTTTAAATATTCCAGGAGTCTGTTTGATCGTTTCAATCCGTTCATAATCCTTCGTAGGTTTTCAACGGTGTCGATTGGAGAAGAGTAGTACTAAGGTCTTTAAATGTCCCCAACGGTAATCACCAATGATTTAGGTCTTGGTGACATTGCTGCCGACGGAAACTGGGCACTTGACCTATCCCTTATTGGAAAAGGTCTCATTCAGGTGTTCAGAAACTGCACTAAAATGTACAATAGCCCCATCATTACTAAAACCACATGTTTTGGCGCAACTGAAGAGGTACATCATCAAACAAGGTACGGAGCTCATGTTTCAAAATGTTTAAGTAGATTATGCCATTAAGCATGGGTGGAAGCTTGAACATCAGCACATGATCATGTAAAATTTCTGCCCAAATGTTTACTGAAAACTGATGTTGTGAAACGATTCTGGTTTAATGGAATGAGATTTTGTTCCTCAAAGTGTCGTTGAATGGTTAACGGATAGTGTTTTTTCATGTAAAGTGGAGGCTGCGTCGGCAATAAAACTTCGTTAAAAAGTTGGGTCAATACATTTCGTTAAAACCATTGACAAATAACAACACTAGGAGCATAGTCGTGGCAATAGAGTATGCACCTGATGGACGTGTAACTGTTGCACTGTTGCTCGTGTAGTAACTCCAAATAGGTAGATTGGTTGAATTAACTGGTAGTGACTTTCGCGTGCTCTTTTCAGGATGATCAGAAATTTCTTAAAGAACTAATTCTTCTAAATCAAGAGTCCTAGTAGAATCGGGGTCTGCCTGTATTAGTGTGCTCTTTGGACTTGCAAATACCGCTGTTTTCAGATGGCGTTGATGATAGTGGCAAGAAGAACCTTGCCGCTTTGGACATTCGGTTGTATTTCTCTGGTACAAACGTCTTGCTACGGAACTATTGCAGCGTGCCATCCCATCCATTAGATGCATGTCAGCTAATTCAGAGTATGAATACACGTGGTAATTAACTTCCCATATTCAAGTAACAAAAGAAACCGTAAGAGACACAACAGTCAATGAGATTAACATTGTAATGTGTAACACAAACAGACAAGGCATTTATTGTATATACAGTAGTGGGTTGTTTTGGTCAACAATGTGCTGAATGTTTAATAGAAGGCAGCTGTTTGTGGAAGAGTTGTTAGTTTATTTAAATGAGATGATTTCAATTACTAAAATTTACATTCTCCCTTATTTATAGTCATAATTTATTAATGTTATAGCCATTTGACTTTGCGTACATACAATGTGTGTTTTTGGTTCCTTAACCATTTTAACGCTAAGTCATCGCTTTCATGGAATGTCGCTCAAATAATTTTGCTTCGCCATTTTTTAAATTTATAAGTAAAATTTGATACTGCTTTTTGTCGTCATTATCACTACACACAGCAGTACTCATCACAGTATGCTGCAAATTAGGGTTTGTAACCTACTGGTTCGTAGATACAAATATTTAGTTCGGTCTAAGAATACGAGTACCAGGAGGACAGGCCAGACCCAGTACAACCGGGTGGAAGAAAATCCAATAGCGCAACTGTTACGGGAGTCCCGTCAGCACCGTTATGACATAGGAGCGACTGATGCGTTTTGGTAGCCTTGACTATCTGCGTCTATAGCTGATGACTCGCCTTTCTTTAGCTCCAGGAACGGAGTTGAGTACTGTAGCCAACTAATTTTTTGTCTGTATCCCCATTACAGGTGTTTCGGTTTGAAATCACCATCCGTGTTAATTGCATTATATATAATTAATATAGATATATTAGTATTTATATATCAGTATATTTATGATATATATTATGATAGTAATATATTCATTACTGTAATAATAAGTACCTATGTATATCTTGGATATAATCAAGGTTTCGAAAATTTGCTTAATTGAATTGAATATATATATGATATTAGTAGTATTGATAATAAGTATATATATATATTTCATGCTATGTAGTTATATATATATAGTCATGATAATATATATACTACAATATTATATATATCGATGATATATATTTGTAGTAGTATTATAATTATATATATATATATATTATATATATTTTATATATATATTATATATATTATCTAATAATATATATATATATATTATATATATATATATATATATATATATATTATAATATATATATATAGAATATGATTAATTAAGTGCTACGCTGAGATTATTCAGATTTCATCGGTATATATAATATTATATATTATATATGGAAAGTTAATATATATTAATATGTTTATATATATATATATAATATGATATACGTATATACGTATATTATATATAGTGAATTATATAACGTATATATAAGTATAATATAGTATATATAGTATATACTTTACGAATATATAGCTAGATATAATACTAGTATAATATATATATTTAGTATATTATATAGTATATTATATGTATAATATATACTAGTTTATAGCTAGAGTATTATATACGTAATATGATATATATTGAATGAATTAGATATTGATATATGATAATAGTATAAAATAAACACTTTTGTTACTATAGTAGAGTATATAGTGTATATTATAGTAAACATATATAGTAGTAGTTTGTATTTGAATAGTTAGTAATATAGATAATGCAGGCGAGAAAAACTATATCAGTGATATGAGTAATATTTATACTAATAGGTATATTAGTATATATAAGTTAATATAGTAGGTATATATAATATATATATGATCTACTATCATATATAAGTATAGTTACTGATTATTGCTGATAACGTATAGTAACTATTATATGATATATATATATACTAAGTATCTGAAAACATGGAATAAGTATGCATTATTAATAGGACTTGATATATATATATATATATAGTTGTATAGTTATAAAATTATACTAGTAATATATCAATATAACTAACATTTCAGTTAGTCACCTTTTCTTTAGTGTTTATGAATATTGATATAACATCGCCGGAGTGAAATATATAAATAAGAAGAATTTTGTGAGAAGTCCCGAGGCTGATTGGTCGCAAGAGCCCGTTATATCGTTGTCTGATATTCTGAGAAGGGGAGAGTAGTTTTGTGTGCTTATGTACGTTATAGTCTGGAATGTAAGGGAGTGTGAGCCGGTCCGCGCACCGACGTGATGGTTCATTACCGGTTTGCGAATAAAGGGTGCCGTGCGGTGGACGCGTGGCGGTGGCGGTTCCGTGTCCGGTGCGGGTGAGGACGGGTTTCGGGCCGGTGGCGGTGTGGTAGCAATAGCCAATTCGCTAGTGTGCCCTGGTGGCGTGGTGAACTTGGCGGTAACGTGGTGCCGGCCTTGAAACCTAGAGGTGGCGACTGCGAAGAAAGCATGATGGGGTTTTTTATGTAGCGTGCAGTGTGTGCGAGCCTTTCTGGTGTGCAGGTGCCGGAGCGGGTAGATGCAAATTTTGTCGTTGGTGGCTCCGGCACACCCTATTGTGAGAAACATAGGAATCTATAAATTCGCTCGCGTTGCTTCCTTTTAGCGAAATTACAAAAATAGACATTAATTTTTCTAATATAAGATAATTTATAGTTGCACGAAAATGAACATATTCTTTAGGATTATAACACATTAAATCTTGAAAAGGAGGATGAGAGAGAAATTGATAAGAGTGGCCTAACGTAGTGGTAGTCGAGTTAAAAAGATAGAGGAACATTGCAAGTCACGGACGTGGGTTGGCCTCTGCAGGATAGAGTAAGCATTACTTTGACATGTTCGATCCTGTCATCCCGTCAAGACTACAACTTGCTACCGGACTAAAGGGACTTTACGAGCTTTCGACTGTGAGTTGCGGGGCCCGATGTATTCGGAAATAAACGAATGAAGGAATAGTCAGGTAGTTTAGAAAATTCGAAACAATCCGCACTTAGTTTCCGCCCCTAACTGAAGATATATAGGAGAAAGATGAAAGACGTAGATTTAGTTACGCAATGGCATGCACAATGGGACAAGGGAAGATTCGACAAGGTTCATATTATTATGTAAAAGCTCGATCAATATGTAATCGCGGCCAAGCGAGAAAAAAGATGAGAAGAATTGTGAAGGCATATGAATAAAGAGATTTTGTTGGAAAGGTATATTGGAGAAATAAGAAGGACTGAAGAGGCGTGTGTTAGTTAGTATCGCTAAGCGCCTTACAAACGCGCCTTGTGAGAGTTTGAGCGTCGCGCGTGACTTTTCTACCGCATGGGGCTGCTGTAAGCGACGCTCGTCCGTGTGATGGTGGTGCAAAGGGTAGGTCAACGTGGCGTTGTGAAGCGCGAGTTCATGTTCGTGGAAAGGGTGATGATTCGAGCGGGGGCCACTTAATTGATGGGATATGACCAACATAAATGCGATATCCCTGCAACAGGAATGCAATTGAACGCAATATGGGGTATACAGCCGGTATGAAGAGGTATTTGCCAACAATTTAATGAAAAACACCCGACGGAAGGAAAAAAGACGTCGACCCAATAAACCCATAATTGGAATCAGAAGCTAATCTTCCCACACAATTATGGAGTAAAAAACATGTATGGCAAATTGGCCCCGTCGGAGTAATCATTGTTCTTAAGAAACTACAATCACCACTGATAAATATACAAACATAATGAGATGTCTAATTTTTAAACAATTTTCAAATAACTAGAGAAAAGCCAAATGTATATTAACCTGTTGCAGACAGCAACACAGCTTTAAAATTTTGTTTTTTTTATTTCTAGTTGTCTTTATTTTATAAGAGTATTCCGATTATTATTGTAAGTTCTTTTGCCTCTGTTAAAATCAGCAAAAACAAAAATTATAGTCTATTGAAGAATGTCATGAAGTATACGCGACGAATTACTCCGGGAAAGTAATGAAAAATCAGTTGTTTTATTTTTTATCCATAGAAGTTGATTTTAAACGAAAATACTCTTCAAGTTGAATGTAGTATATTGTTTCAGGCAGGGCGCTTCGGAAAAAGGCAACGATAATCATGATGTCTAAAATAAGCGATGATTGAGTTTTTAGAAATAATAATTTATATAATAGATGAATAATATATTAATAATAAGATAATAATAATAATATAATACATAATGATATAAAATATGAGTTATAATAATAACAATAGATTCTTAATTTCAATAATGCGTAGAAAAAATGATGTGAATGATTCTTTTAATAATTAGCAATAATGATATAATAATGATACATAATAATGAATAGAATGTAGTAAATATTGACATAATAATAATAATATGAATAATTGAATAATAATAAATCAATAAGATAATGAAATAATTAATTGAAATGAAATGCTTTACTGTCAAGTGCCGAAGAGATTTCAAGAATGGAACAAAATGGAAAAGATTATGTAGAATTTTCCTTTAAAATAAAATCAAAGATTAACAAAGCGTCAATGAATGAAAGTTGCCGAATATTCTTCAGATTTAATTACTAATCCTAATTACTAGTGCATTGCAAAAAAAAGAGTATACCTTTAAGGTAAATGTATTAGAAATGGTCAAGATAAGTGAAATTGGGTTTTGATGTAAATAAATACAAGAAATAAAATTATACGTCTGTGATAAACTTTCAAAAATAGTTTAAACTGTAAAAATACCCAATAACATTTCAAAAATCAATAAAAAAAGTTGACACGGGCAACACATTTAAAAATGAAATCATAAAGCATCGAAGAATGACAAAAATACAATAAAAGCTACATTTGAATATATGAAATAAAAACCGTATTAGTGTCTGTAAATCACCTCCCCACCCCCCAACGAACCGTTGGACCACACGAGGCGCTTGGGCGGCCGCCGATAAAAAACAAAAAAACAAAAAAAACAAAAGATATATACGAAATACAGAAAAAAAAACATAAAAAAATAAAAAAAACTGTATGTTGGACAAAGTCCCAAGACAGTGAGCGAGATTGTTTTATCGAAAACAGATGTGAATGAAGATTTGTTTTATAGTATCTCAAGACGGAATCTCACGCGTTACGAACTAGGCCCTATATGTACGGATTATTAGAATAACGGGTTACCACTGATGCTTAAAGTGTTTAATATACGAGCACTATTCTTATGGCTTCCATATATAACTTCTCATTCTGCCTCTAATCTTACGTTATCCGGGGCGTTTTAGATGTGTCAACCACGTCCTTGAGTAGATTATTTGACCGGGCTGATCATTCAATATTATCGGGTAATTAAGCAAAACATATTATAATAATAATTAATAATACGATCAGGGATGTAATTGTAGCCACCCACAATATTAATGAAATAGTATTATTAACATATACATAAAAATAATAATAAATAAATAATAAAATAATAAATAAATAATAATAATAGATGAATATAGATATAAGTAATAATAATATAGTCATAATAATAACTAGCAAATAATAGTATAATAATAAGTAAATAATATTAATATAATAAATATAAATGATTAATAATAATAACTCAATCATAAGTACTATATTATAATAATATAATAAAATAAAATAATAAATAATATAATAATAGATAATAAATAATAAGATAATATAATACCTAATATAATAACTAATAAATAATCAATAAATTATATAAATGTGTTAGTAATTGCAATAATAATAATTAATAATAAAACGATACATAATGAATGAGACTGAATATAATATAACAATCAATAATAATGATCGAAGTAATAATAAAGTCAAATGACGTAAATAATGATTAATAGACTAATAATAAATATTAATAATAATAATAATATATAAATATATATAATAAATAATAGATAATAACTAATAATATAATATCATACCCTATTAACAAAAATTAATATATAATCAATAATAATATAATTAATATACTAATGGTCAATGATAATCAGTTAATAATAATAATAATAATATTAAAACATAATTAATAGAATTATAGTAATCAAATATAAAATACTTTTCTAATAATAATAACAATAAGATAATAATAATAATATAATTATAGATACTAATAAATATAGAATCAATAATAATGGAGGATAGATAATCAAATAACTAAAGAATAGATAATAAATAATATAATCATAAATAATAATAATAGTAACTGTAAGCGTCTGCTTCTTTCTAGCGATTCAGCATAGTAGAAGCAATTAAAACCTTCTCCAGGAACTCTGAATGGGCGTTTAATTTATTTTTACGAATTAGTTATTCGTGCTAGATCTTATTTTCTCAATCATATCATTTTCCTTTTCTAAATTGTATTACATTGTATTTATTTTTTTGTGTATTAAATAAAAGTTTCACAAATATAACTATATTAATTACTTATATTTATATTACCTCAGCTCCCTTAAACAAATATGACAATGAAATTAATGCAGAGGCTCCTATTTCAGGATCTAACTTTTGAATTGTAAGAGTTCAAAGCAAAAACATATGTGGGCTCGTCTTCACTTTCAAAAAGGACAAAAAATTACAATACTCATAACTCAATTTTTTTATTATTTTATTGCGCAAAAAATATCTTTTTATATTTAATCTAAAGGATACTTTTGAAATTATTCAGATAAAATCTTATTTGAAGTCCAAATAATTGATTCCCGAAGAGCCTGAAGTCCTTTCCCTGTAGGATTGTAATTCAACGCGTCAGTACTTTTCGTTAATATTTTACAAACCGGGTCATCATTAACGATTGCAAACCTTCAAGTTAAGTTAGGGCTTCTATAAATTTACAGAGATACCTTAAGTCTACCAAGCAGGATAACTTGTAAAGTTTCGTGTTTGGCGAACGGAGAGGCTGTTTGATACACATCGGTCCAAAGTTTTTTATTCCTTCTCTTAGCCAAGGACCTTGAATGTTAGCTTATTAATATCATTGTTTTTCTTGATCGTCTTGACTACTTATAATGATAATAATAAATAATAAACTAATAGATACCTAATAAAAATAATATAATAATAGGATAGTAAACTATAATTAATTATAATCATAAATCATATAATAGATAATAATAATAATAAGTAATAATAACAATAAATGATAAATAATAGTAAATAACTAAGTAAATAATGATATAGATAGATTAGGTAATAAACTAATACATATAATAGATAGTAGTATAACTAATAAATAATGAATAACGAATAATAATAATAATATTAACTAATAATGAATCTATACGTAATACAGATAAGTAACTAGTAATAAATAAGTAATCAATACATATATATAGATAATAATATGTGAAATTACAATTTCAGTAATAATTATTGTTAGTAAGGTTATACTTCAAAAATAATACATAAATAATAATATGAATAATATAATAATAATATAATAATATAATAATAACTGATGAT
>JABUQX010095599.1:0-5000 GCA_015478945.1 Trachelipus rathkii
CAGTAGTCAAAGGGAATTTCAAATATATATATATAAATAATAATTATATTATATATATATATATATATATATATATATAGTAAATATATACGGGTCGGTTGGATGTTTGGTTTGTGAGTGGGTGTGTATATATATATATATATATATATATATATGGTGGAGTATATTGTGTGTTATAGATATTATATATATTTAAATCTAAATTCTATCATGTTATTTTTTATATGTTAATTCTGTTCTATTTTCTCGATTATATAATCAAAAAAATTGATCTATTTGTTGGAAGAATGCACTGGTTTTATTTCTTTAAGAAGGTTTTTCACAATAGACATTAATGCTAAGCTGGAAATAGTGAGTCTGTCTTAAATTTCAAATATTATAGGCCAAGAATTGGCACGTTCGCTCAGTAGGATAGTTTGCCAGAGTAATGACTATTCTTAAATTCACTTAATTATTTTTATTCATGATTTATTAATTAATTTGAATGATTATGTGAGAGAGTTTATGTTGATATGATACCATTATTATAATATTAAAACCATATATGAGATTAAGCCACTGCATTTACTACAATTTCTTTCACTGGAGACATCGTGAGATCGTTGTAGGCTAAGTGACGTCAACTTGCGTAGACGAATACGGACTATGGGACGCTGGCGAATTGTAAAAGCCTTCAAAAGCTTCCTTCGCGAGTTGATTTAACATACGATAAGGGTTTTATTTTTCTAAATTAAATTTGAAATTTTTAATTAAAATATTTTTAAAATTTTTAATGTTTTTTAATAAATTTCGTATTTTGACGCGGTCGAATTTTTTTTAATGATATTGTTTTAAAAAAAAAAAAAAAAAAAAAAAAAAATAGAAAGAGAAAAAAAAAAATCCATAAAGGATACTTTTACCTTAGATAGTATGCTGACGTTTGTGCGTTTTACTGTAAAGGGTGGTGAGTGTGTGGTTGGGTATATGAGTCAGATTTTCATTGCTCTGCTCTCTCTCTCTCTCTCTTCTCTTCTCTCTCTCTCCTCTCTTCTCTTCTCTCTTCTCCTCTCTCTCTCTCTTCTCCTCTCTCAATCTCCCTGTTCTCTCTCTCTCTCTTCTCTCTCTCATCTCTCTCTCTCTCTCTCTCTCCTTCTCTCTTCTCTTTCCTACTCTAGCGTTGAAATATAGTAAACAATACATCGTATTCAATACTATTTGTGATTAATAATCAATGAATATTGAAAAATAGGTATGATTGAGTTATAATATATTATTTTAATGTAATTGTTAAGATTTGAATTATTTCAATTTTTGAAATTCTTTTATTTACTATGGGAAGCATTGCTTCCCTTATACATGGGGGACCACACGCCTTTGATATGCATATTATAATATATATATATATATATATAATAAATGAGTAGTAGAGTAATATAATATATATATATATAATATATATTATATATATATATATAATAATATAGTATAATAATATATAGTTTAAGTATATATATATATATATATATATATATCCAGACTTTGTGGGTAATAAAATTCTCTTTTGCAAACGGATTATTTTAATAAGAAGAATCCCAAGGAACCCCAAACTGCACACGTCTAAGAATAATACAAAAGAAAATAGGTAAAGCTTATGACTAAGAAAACCATTCTATTATAGACTAATAATGATATTATTAATATAAATTTTAGTGAAACCTTTAAAATGGGAAAAAGATGCGACTCCAAAAAAAAAAATTCACTAAGTAAAATCCTAAATAATTAGTAGGAGGTTGAATAATTATTTTTAGGTTTCAATTTTACATTAATGAATGAAATATTAGCAAATCTAAATGATCGGCAGTATCCAAATGGTTAACCCTAGTGGTTGCACGCCCCCCCCCCAAAAAAAAAGAAATTTTGTATAAAAGATTTATAACAAGTGAATTTAAAATAAAACATTATTTATATATAAAATGAGCAGCGCGGAGGGAGAAAAAGAAAACTCTTATCACAGGATATTTCATTCCTAGCGCACAAAAAAATGAAACATTAATGATAATTATTCAAAAGAATAGCAAACACCGTTCGCCAAAACATTAATTACATATTAAATTACATATTACATATTCTTAAAGTGGAGATATAATTGTACGGACAAAGCGAAAACAGAACAAGCAAATTAACGTTAGAAGAGTTCACATTTAAAAGAAAAGAAAAAAAAATTGCAATTATTCAACATAAAACTAATGTGTATAAATTAAAAACTGATTAAAATTTTGGGAGAAAAAAAAAATTTGCAAGCTACTGAATGATAGATTTACAATTTATTGGTTAGAATGATATATTCATTAGTCTTAGGCGTAATTGGTTTATTTACAATGTTATTTGTTATGATCATATAATAACCAATATATGAAAAAAAAAAAAACATTTATCTGAGCCATGAAACTTATAAGGACCATGATTATGTGTGGATGTAGCGAGAAGAATCTTAGAGGTATTTAATAACTATATATAATAGTGGATTATATATATGTGTATATATAGATATATATATATATTATATATATATATATAGATATATATACTATATATATAGGGGGGCACTTATCCTTTTAAAGGAAGTTACATAAAGTGAACATGATATCGATAACGCAGAACTTTGCTTGTGCAGCCCTGCAGTGTCACGTGTATGCGTGAGTGACGTTGCGAATAGATAGATCGCGAGAGTTTCCCAAGTGCTTTTTTTTTATCATTGTTATTTTATAGGCTAATTTTTTTATTTATATATATATATTTTTAAGGGGCTCGAGCCGACGGGGGACAGAGGAAGGGAGGCAAAGTCCCCCCGTCGTCCCCGCTGAGGCCGAGAGACCTGACTTTTTCCATCTTTGCTATTTAATCTGGGTAATTTCTTTAGTTAAAAAAAAACAACAACTGTTATTGGCAACCTTGTCGCTCTATGTGCCTTGAAATAATCGAAAAAAATCGATTACATTGTTCGTTCGATATTTATCGGTTAACTACCTTTAAAGGACAAGTCCATATATATATTATATATATATATATATATATATGAATATAAAATATATTGTATTTAATATTAGATTATATATATAGTGTAAGTGAGTATATGTATATTATATATATATTTGTCTTTTTAAAGGGAAGTTAACCGATATATATTGAACGAACAAAGTAATCGATTTTTTCGATTATTTCAATTCAATAGTGCGAAAAGGTGCCCAATAAGTTTTTTTTTTAAGCTAAAGATATTTAGCACTATAATATATGTATATATATATATATATATATATATATATATATATATATATATATATATATATATATATATATTTATTATTATATATATTATATATATATATATATATATATGTAATATATATATATATATATATATATATATATATATATATATAAGTATATATATATATATATATATATTATATATATATAGTATATATTATATATATTATTATATAAATATATATATATATAGGTCAGCATCCGAAAAGGCCAGGCATGTAACTAAAAAACTATAACAGGTACACGAAAATAAATATCATTTTATTAATCAGGGGACATTTTTATATTTTTAACGCAGAAATTAAAAAAAAATTAAAAAAATAAGCTTTTTTAAAAAATTAAAATTGTTAAAAAATTTGTTGAAAAATTACAGTTTTTTGATAAAATCGAAGATGCGGCCTTACTCCCGATCGAGACGGAAAGTTGCCAAATGTTGAATTTTTTTCCTTTTCACTAAAGAATATTCCACGGGTAAACAAGAACGATTTGATAGAGTCGGGTTTCTCGGCCTACCGGGGACGACGGGGGGGACTTCGTCCCCCCCTCTGTCCCATCGTCGGCTTCAACTAATTTTAGATATTTAAAAAAAAAAAATAATAATTTCTCGCAATTATATTTATAAAAGCGACATTTGGCAAACTTTTTCTCCAAGAGGCCCCGAAGACTGCAGCTTTTCAAGGTATTCAAGTCAATCGGAGCCAGCACTTTTACTAATTATTTAATATGGAGTTATTGAATAAAATATTAGAATAAATTAATTTTTTTTTATTTCTGCGGGTAAAATGTCTCCTATTAATAAATGATATGTTTATTTTCGTGTATTATGTTCATAGTTTTCTAGTACATTGCCTGGCCTTTATCGGATGCTGGCCATATATATATATATATATTATATTATATATATAGATTATATATAAATATAGTATAATATATATATATATATATATATATATATATATATATATATATATATATATTATATTATATTATATAATATATATGATGACAAAGTACTACTTTCTATACCTATCGTAAAATACAATAGGCATATCCAATAGTATTTGAAAATATCGATACAGCTAACAAAGGAATTAGAAGCGAGGAAAATTATAAAATACGAAAGTCTAATTTTAAATCTAGTGCAAGCAATTATATATATATATATTATAATATTATATATATATAATATATATATATATATATATATATATATATAATATATATATTTATATATATAATATATACTACTTATATTATATATATATATTATATATATATATATTATATAGTATATTATTATATATACTATATACTATATATATAATATATATATATATATATATAATATGGTTTGTTTTGGTTTAAAACCACAACTATCAAACTACATAGTCTACTAGCGAAAAGGAATAACATTTTTGGAATCCTTGTAAAATTTTGATTAGGAAAATGTAAAAAAAAATAATAATAAATAAATAAAATAAATTATTGGCTATTTTTTTTTTAGGAGCAGGGACATAGTATATATATATATATTATATTGTAAAGGTATTTACACGGCAATGTAGGGGGCTCGACCGACGGGGACACAGGGGGGCAGGACGTTTTCCAACCCGTAGGGAGCGAGGACCCCGCGACACCCAAATACCAAAGAGCGGGGTTTCCGGAGACCCTCCGGGGGGCTGGAATTAGTCCTA
>JABUQX010095599.1:12500-15000 GCA_015478945.1 Trachelipus rathkii
TCGCGAGTTACATATTTGATTTACATAATCATAAAATATATATATATATATATATATATATATATATATATATATATATATATATATATATATATATATATATATATATATATATATATATATTATATATATATATATGTTGTGTGTAAGGTGCATGGTACACTCACATTGGTATGCAGTAGATACGTCAGACGAATAATACCAGTAGTGTAGGTGCATAGTTGAGCAAAGGAATTCATATGGTTTCCGAGCGTTGCATGCATAAGAGCATTGGGAACGTTTAAAATCACAGCTGGTTTTTTTTTTGGATATTTGGAGAATAGAGAAATAGGATAAGAAAATAGAGAAATAGGATAAGAACTTTCGGTCTATTTTTTCTTTCTTTTCTTTGCAAATAAAGGAAAATTGTTTTAAAAGGAATATTGCTTTAATACTATCGCTATAATTTCCATTATTAGACATAATTGAGTTAAGATTTTAATGAAAAGCAATCACTATCGTATCGAGTAAAATCTGAGCAGTTTTAATTTTTTATTTAAAGGAGAATATTTTGTAATTTCAATTAACACTGAGTTTGTCATTTCAATTGAAATTGATGTTCATGTAATTAAAGCAGAGCTTTATATATTTTAGTTTTTTGCAAAAAACAATTGAGTAATTCGCAAATTTTTTGCTAGTATAGTTCATAATAGATTTTGATCTCGTAAATCTTTATTCCCAATGAAACCATTTTCCTCATTTTTCAACTATCAACCGCTCCACTAAACCTACTTACCCACTTCACTTTCACTTTCCACTAACAAGTCACTAGGATGGCTGAGAACGAATTGCAGGTAGAGTCGTCTAACACCTCCTCTCCAGAGGAGACACAGGAGGAAAAGACAGCCCTGTTGGGGAGTCCCACAGCAGTAGTGGATAAATCTTCCCCACTTGAAAGGAAAGATATCTCGACACCACCCGGAGCCGGGGGGGGGAGATATGCTTGTCCAAACTGAAAGGAAAGAATTGAAAGAAAAAGAAGAAGTAGAAAATAGGGAGACGAAAGATGAAATAAAAGATGAAAGAAAAGCGGTGAAAGGGAAGGAGAGAGAGGAAGAAAAAGGAGAAAACGAGGGCACAGCGCTTTGCTCAGGAGGAGCCCAAGCCCCCCTCAATGTTTGTATGGAAAACAAAGGAGAAGAAGAAGATGAGGCTCAGACAAAGATACGAGTAGTTTGTAAAAATAGCGCGGAAAAACCTTGCCTAGCAGTGAAGCCAATTCCTAGGGAAACACCGCTCATATGTAAGGAAAGCACAGCTTCCGGTGCAGAATTTTCGATAGAAGCCATGATGGAGTTTATCAGCTATACAGGTGATAGAGACAAACCATTTCCCCTGTTCATCCAAAAAATTAAAGATTTAATGGATAATTATCACAGATTGGCTATAAATGAGCCTTTAGGGGGTTTGTTTGGGAGAAAGAAGGTCAACTACATGTTGATGACGAAAGTTTTGGATTATATCGATTCCCAAGGAAATCATTCAGAACTAAGAAGAGCAATTTTAAGAAGTTTTGATCCGAGTTTGGATACAGAATTTGTGCTACAGAAAATGATCGAATTAGAGAGAGAAATGCCCCTCCAACACAATTTGGCGGAAGAGGATTCCGAAGATATGGAGGAAATTTCAGTGCTAGCCATAACGGATAGAAAAATAGGAAAAGGAGATACAGGCGAAGAAGCCAAAGAGCTAAAATTAAAGCCGACGAGTGTACCAACGAAAGAAGAAGTATCGAAATTAGTGTTGAAAGTTGTCTCAATAGAAGGGAGAGAAGATTTGGAAGTGCCGAGATTGGTTTTTAAATGTGTGAAGTTAAAAAAGAAAGAACAAAAAACCAAGAATGAAGTAGAGTTTCAAGCTATTTCAAATCCCGTTTCAGTTCCACCACAAACGGAGAAAGTAATGGAAAAGGTAAATTCTTCACCTTCCCAAGTTTCCGTTCGGCCTCGAGAGAGGAAAATAGAGAAAGAAGCGACTATAAGGCAAACCGTAACTGAGTTATCAGGAGAATCAGAGAGGTTAGAGAAAGTAGCTCAGAGAGCAGGGCAATATTGTTGTCAAATGACACTTGCATTCAAGAAAGACCAACGAGGGATAAATGTTACCGCGATTTTAGATTGTGCCGCTGGGATTTCTTTAATATCCAGGTCCGCGTTTGATGCCCTACAAAGAGAAGAGAACACAATAGCCTTATGTAGACCATCTCGATATCGCTTGAGAGGTTTAAATTCAGGAAACTATCGAGAATATCGACAAGTAGAGCTCTACTTCAAATTAACAGACAGATTTCAACGAACCAAATTTTTGATACATGAGACAATGCAAAATAGATGGAGCGTGCTCTTAGGCAACAATATACTTTCTTCGGAAAGCATCAGTGTAAATCTTTTCAAGCTCCAAATGATATGTTATGGCAGTACAATTGTGAAAATACCGCTTCGTATTTTAGATGAATTTTGGG
>JABUQX010095599.1:17500-22500 GCA_015478945.1 Trachelipus rathkii
AATCTTCAATTTGAGAAAGGAGAGTCGGTAAATGAGGTAGCAATGGGAAATTGCGGAAAAGGCAGAATTACCTTCCGATGGAGTCAGAGAAGTGGAAAATGCCCAAGTACCCTCAGAAGAACTCCGATTGACAGAGAGCCCGGGTTAAGTTCACTTTCACCGACGCATAATTGCTCACCCCTCATGGGAAGGTATTAAAATAGATTTTAGTCGTGAGATGGCGAGAGTGTCTTAACATGTAGGAGAGAGGAGAAGATTGTCAGGCCAAAAAGATCGCTAAGAAAACACCTTTAGAGTCCGAATAATACCCTAATAAAACAACTTATGTGAATATATATATATATATATATATATATATATATATATATATATATATATATATATATATATATATATATATATATATATATATATATATATATATATATATATATATATATATATATATATATATATATATATATGGATCTATCTGTCAGTAGGAGCGAAAATTTGAATATATAAGGATTCTTTGTATGATATTTTAACATGTATTTTTGTGTAAATATTGCACCTTTAGATTGGATTAAGAAAGTTTATTAATCTTAAGTTGTCATAGTTTATCTTGCAATATATTCATTTTGACTAATTATTTGCATGATTTTTGCCTCATCGTGAATTTTTCCTTATCTATAATATTACAAAAGTGGGCCATGTTTCAAAAGTTCTGAATGGCAGATGTGTTCGGGACAGACATACAGGGGGCAGACATCAAAATTCACACTCGGGTCACCTGATTCCCGTCCTCCCTCGGATAAGTAAAGGGATGAGTCGGCGTTTGCGAGTCTCAGTTGACCAGGTAGTGGTGAGTGACAGCCAAAAAGGAGATCACAGAACCGAAAAACACTGCCCAATGACAGTAATTACGAAAGGATAAATCTCGTGGATTTGGTATATAAATTGCTTTATATTTGGTTATTTTATAATTGTTGCATCTAAACATGATTTAGTCTGGATTAGAAAATTGATTAGTATATCGTTGATTAGGTTCTATAGGTCCTGTAAACCTTTTCTCTAGTATATAAATCTTGTTGGGTTTTGCTGCAATTTCAAAGCCGCATCTGACAATCGTATGAGAGGCGATGAAAGTAATGGAGATCGGAAAAGGGACGATGAATACCCTCCGGAGAAAAAATGGGAACGTAAGTGGAGACTACAAGTACCACTCCATACAGGCAAAATCGCCAAAGAAAGATATAAAACGACGAGAAGAGACAAACCACAGCGTCCTATTGAAACTGTTTAGTGGATTAGAGAAATATTTTGCAATCTATTAGGCTTATATTTCTATTTGCATGTTCTAGTTTGGATTACGAATATTAGGCTATAAGCTGATTGATTTTATGTAGCTAGTAGAGACGTGAACCACATTTATTTTAACAGATTCTTCTAAAATAGGGATGGAGTCATGACCAGATCCTATAGTTGGTAGAATAGGAAGAGAGAAAGTGTGCAACACGGCTTTAGGTTTCAAGTTAATCATATGTGAGAAATAGTCAAACATTTCTTCCTAAAAAGTATTTCTTTTTCTTTCGGTAGGAATTAAGATGTCAAAAGATGCTCCTACATGGAGAACTAGAGTATAAATAGGGAGAATACATGACCTTTTCATCAGTTTATTGCTGTATTTTGCTTTATTTTTTAGTAATCTGTTGTAGTTTCCAACCAACGATTAGTCCTTTCTAACTACTAGCCACGCATTTTGATCAAAAGTTTCTAAAAGTTTGGATAAGAAACGAGATCAGAATCAGAGCGACAGGAAAGTTAATCGTATTGGGTTGGCGAATAGTTCAGTAGATAATCTAACATATAGTTTTGTTCATGTAGTTTTGTTCTTACTTTGTTCTAAGTATGATTTTAAGGATGTGCTTTCGACAATCGATTATGTTAGAGAGTTTTAACAGTTGGGTTGGCGAATAGTTCAGTTTTTTTTTTTGTTCATATTTTTGTTCATATTTTTGATCATATTTTTGTTCATATTTTTGTTTTAAATATGTTTTAAGGATGTACTTACGATAAACGACTATGTTGGGTCACGCTAAAAGTTTTTTTTGGAGGGCTATGAGCAAATACGAAGGAGATGAGGATCTCTAGTATCATAAGTCTCAGTAGGCCAATTTAGGAGGTAAGAAATAAAAGCTTCTTTTGTTGGTAATGAGCAAGTACGAAGGAGGTAGTGATCTCTAGTGCCATAAGTCTCAGTAGACCAATATAGGAGGTAAGAAGTAAGAGGTAGAGAATAGGAGATAAGAAGTAAGAAGGAGGGAAACCCAACATAGAAAATGCTAAAGGTTCTTTTCCTTGTCGATGAGGAGCCGATGAAAGCCTCATCTATCGACGTAGTTGGATGTTTGTCGAGAGACAAAATCCACGAAAAATAGATGAAAAGAACCAAAGCTAGGAATAGAGTTACGTTTGTATGGTGTAGACTTTAAGAAATTTTTTTTTATTTACATCGCTTTGTATTCAATTTGCTTGCTAACTTTTAAGATAACCGCCAGTATAATATTCGAATTGTTTCATAGTTTAGGAACTTTTAATTTCATTTAAGATATCATATCGTTCCTTACAACAAATAATAGATTTTATAGTGAGTTCTCATAAGCTAAAAGCTCGGAATTTTTTAAGTAAAATTGAGCATTGGCAATATGCATTTAGGCACAAATAGAGGCTACAGCGAAGCTCTCAGATGCCTATCTTTGCTTTATAAATAAGTAAATGACACTAAAACAGAGCGAGGAGACATAAGAAGACTACAGGAAGACTTCAGTTCTCACTCCGCCAGATATATTACATTGTTGTTTGAGATATTAGGGGAACGTTTTGTATAAATAATTAAGCGGTTTTTATGTAAATAAGATACTTGGTTAGCATCAAGATACTTTTTTTTAAGTCCAGAGGACACATAATTTAGGTTTTGATCAGAAATTATTATACATTTCATGCCGCATATGTATAATTTACGCGAAAACTTAGATAGATATGTGATTTCAAATGGTAAAAAATTGAAAAAAAAAAAAATTTTTTTTTGCCGATCATGTTTTATTATTTTTATCAATACCTACCTACGAGTTTCATCATCGAGGGAGGGCCCAAATTTTCATTGTGAAAATGAATTCGAAAAGAAAAGATTTTCTTTTAAAAGGAAGATAAAAATAATAAAAACAGCAAGAGAATGACAACTAACCTTGCCAGTAATTTTAACACTTTGTTTTAACGCTTGGCATGTTTTTTTTTATTATTATTAGGAAGAGGATAGTTATTGACACTTCCATTAATATTTTTGTTTTAACGCTTAGCATGTTTCTAATCAAGAAGATGATAGTTACTAACTTCCATTACTATTTTTTAACGTTTGATACTAACAGTTTGTTCTAAACAGTAGTGTTGTTAAATAATAAAAATATACTAACATTTCTTCTAGTAGAAAGCATAATCATATCTAAGACTGATGCCATACTAATAGCTTTTGATACTAATATTAAAAGGGATGTTTTGAAATGTTAACAATTAGGTACTGACGAGTATTTAGAATTGTGAGGGTCGAACACATAGAGGTATCCTAAAAAGGGGGTTGCAAATAACTCAGGTTCTACCAGTATTGTTTTAGCCCAGTTACTTCTAGCTTGTAAATTGTAGAGTATTGATTGTGAGATGCCTGTGCTGAGAAAATGGATCTATTAACCCTTCTGCTTTCGATATATATATATATATATATATATATGTGTGTATATATATATATATATATATATATATATATATATATATATATATATATATATATATATATATATATATATATATATATATAATATTTCGAGTGTATTTGCTCCAGTTTACTCAGCTAGAGATAATAAAATATGGTGAATCTTAATCCACCCTTCCCTCAATTAACATTTTCAAATAACTTTCTTATAGCTTTATACTAATGTTCTTAGAATTAGTTTTCTTTTTAACAATGTTACTACTAACATTAGTAAGTAAAACTAGTGCTTAATTGTCGTAATAACATTTTAATGTCGCTTATGTAGTTTTAAATTTTTAAATAAACTTTGATAGTCTGAATGGTATACGAATGAAACTAAAGTCCAAAGGACCAAAGCATGGTAAAAAGCTTTAACATACTCTTGTTCCTTTAAATCTGTAAACGAATGTCACTAATCACTAACTTTAGCCAACGACCAAAAAAGTTAGGCCAGTAAAAATAAAAGTAAGATACTAGTCGTTACTAGGAATAATAGAATCAAAGGAAAGCTACCAAAAATCACCGATTGACCAGTACCAAAAATCTTTTAGGTCAAAGTGATTTACCAAAGATCATAATAACTCGAGAAAAAATTTTAATTTCTTTTTAGATAGCATAAAAGGGAACCGTAATTTTAATAAGGTAACATAATTTTCCAAATGCCTGTTCTTTAGAGAGAGACACATTTGAGTTAACCACACTTTATCCTCATGCTATATATCTATTTTTCTTTCTCTATTTACCTTCGCAGATTTGGAAAAAACCAAAGATACATTCTAATATGCTTCCATAAAACATTGAGTTTCGGTCTTGTCCGTTTTCAAACTATTCTGTTTTAAACCTACTTTCCAGAATACTTTCATTAGGAGAGGAATTCCCTTGGAACCTATGATAGAAATTTTCATTGTTCATTTTTCTTCGACGTCTAGGAAGAAGTTTAGTTCACCAGAACTCCTCCTTTTTCATGTCCAATATTCTTGTTCATTTCTTTATGATTTGTTCCTGAGATAAGCAAAATGGTTTTTCCCATAATAACCAGTTTCTCATTCCCGGCGAAGGGGACTGTATCGTGAATCGATATTATGCTTCGCAAATATGAGTCGATGGAAAAAACCATTGCAAAAGAATGTTAGAGTATGGTGCCATTCTGGCTGCATACCTAAAATTGTTAGGCAAAAGTAGCGTCCTTCACACGCTAGCTTATTGGTTCCTCAAC
>JABUQX010095600.1:7500-12500 GCA_015478945.1 Trachelipus rathkii
ATATATATATATATATATATTTATATATATATATATATATATATATATATATATATATATATATATATATATATATATATATATATATATATATATGTATATATATATATATATATATATATATTTATATATATATATATATATATTTATATATATATATTATATATATATATATATATATATATATATATATATATATATATATGTTATATATATATATATATTTATAAACACCCCTGCCTCCCGTTGATTTCCAACCTGACTCTAACAGATGTACGTGCAGGCCTGAACTCGTTAGGTGAGATACTTTATGGGTGTTTTTATCAATACAAAATTATATTGCGTTTATTACAATTTGTTTTCTATATATATATATATATATATATATATATATATAGTTATAAAGATACAAATAAATACAAGGGAGATATATGTATTGATATATATATATATATATATAGTTATTATAAAATATATTTATAATATATATATATATATATATATATATATATATATATATATATATATATATATATATATATAGTTATTATATATATATATATATACATATATACATATATATATAGATTTATATGTTGTATATTATTGAGCAAAGCATATATATATTATATAGTTATGTATATATATATATATATATATACATATATATATATATATATATATTATATATATATATATATATATATATATATATATATATATATACATAATTGAAGAAAAACATTTATTTTATACCTTTTCATTGAGTTTTTAGTGTATAATAAATTTCCTGAAATTATTTTTAATCCATTTTTTTTAATTTAATTTCCCTATTTTCATTTAAATTAAACTCTTTTAATAGTTTTTTTAATGACATATAATAAAAAATTATTACCTTATATATTTAAGTAATTATGTGTTTTTAAAATGTTTTAAGTGTATCTTTGTGTTTCAATGTTGTATTTAAATTTGTATTTTAATTTAAATTTGTATTTAAATAGGCGGGAAATTTGAATTGAATTTGAAAATTCCCAAAAAGCCCAAGCGAAACACTGGGTGTCTTTTTTTATTTCTTTATCTTGACATTAATAACATGTCCAGTCGTCAACATTTTCTGCAATACGTCCTGGAGAGAGAGAGAGAGAGAAAGAGAGAGAGAGAGAGAGAGAGAGAGAGAGAGAGAGAGAGAGAGAGAGAGAGAGAGAGAGAGAGAGAGAGAGAGAGAGAGAGAGAGAGAGAGAGGCCAAATGATTCTATGAGGAGAAACAGAAACCAAGCAAAGCAAATGAGAAAGAGAGAAAGAGACAGAAAGAGAGAGAGAGAGAGAGAGAGAGAGAGAGAGAGAGAGAGAGAGAGAGAAGAGAGAGAGAGAGAGAGAGAGAGAGAGAGAGTTTACAAATTACTCCATTGAAGAAATTAGAATAAAAAAAAGAACATAAGAACATAAGAACATAAGAACATAAGAAATATAGGGACAGTAAGAAGCCACATGGCCTATCGAGACTGTCCCAGTCAACCCACTAACCAAACATGCTCTCCTGCAAATCCACAAAGCACCCTAGGGCTTGTCAAATTTCTGTAACCAAAATCCACCAATTTGGCTTAGTCAAAAAAAATGATACATGTTACCCAAACCATCCACATGCCTTAATAACTAAGTTATGGTCACACATGCAGTAGCTATAACATTAATAACTACTATAACTAAAAACCAGCCAATTTGGCTTCGTCTAAATATACTATATGATACCCAACCCATCCATATACCTATCCAACCCTTTCTTAAATGTTAAGACATTAAGTAATATTCAAACAACCTCCTGCTGTGGTAAATCATTCCAAAATTTAACAACCCTATTACTGAATGCATGCTTTCTTATATCAAGATGGCATGCTTTCTTCTTAATTTTCTTGTTATGCCCCCTGGTCTCCCGTCCGTGCTCTACTATAAAGAATTTATTGGTCTCCGCATTATCAATAGATGTAAATATTTTGTAGACTTGTATCATGTCCCCTCTGAGAAATCGCCTTTCTACAGAAAACATTCCTAACTCCTTCAGCCTCTCCTCATAGCTCTTACCCTCAAACCCAGAAATCATCCTTGTTGCTCTATGTTGCATCTCTCTCTTAGCATATTCTAAGTCTTTCTTAGTAAGTAGGGGCCCAAACTTGTAATATTCTATTATTGGCCTAACATAGCTATTATTAGTTTACTTATTACTTCCTTGCTCTTGTAAACAACATTGCGATTTATTATGCCCAGCATCTTATTAGCTTTATTTCTTGCTTCCAAACACTGATTAGCTACTTTCAAATTACTGCTTATAATCACACTTAAATCTTTTTCTTGGTCCACAGACTCAAGCCAATCCCCATTCATATCGTAGTTAAAACTTTTATTTGAGTAACCTAGGTGAAGAACCTTACATTTTTTACTATTAAAATTCATTTGCCACTTATCTGCCCACCCAAGAAGTTTATCAAGATCATTTTGAATCTTTATACATCCCTCACTATTCCTAACTGAGGTGGCCACTTTGGTATCATCAGCAAACTTAGAAACATTGCATTTAAGTCCCTGGTCTAAATCATTTATATATATGAGAAACAACAGTGGCCCCAGCACTGAACCCTGTGGGACACCACTCTTCACTATTTCCCATGATGATTTATTGCCATTTAGTTGTACACACTGTTTTCTATTCCACAACCACTCTTTAATCCAACCATGTGTACCACTCCACCTATGCCACATTGCAATAACTTCTTCATCAGCCTTATGTGGGGAACCTTATCAAAAGCTTTGCTAAAGTCTAAATATATAATATCAACTGGATCTCCTCGGTCAATGCAGTCAGTAATGAATTCCATAAATTCTAAAAGGTTTGTCTGACATGACTTACCCTTTCTGAAACCGTGCTGGGAGTCATACAATACCTTGTTATCTTCTAAATATTTCTCTATATGACCTTTTTTCCAGAACCTTTACAACCAGAGATGTTAGGCTAACTGGCCTATAATTACCCAAATCTTCCTTACTACCTTTCTTATAAATAGGCACAACATATGCTGTTTTCCAGTCATCTGGTACCTCACCAAATGTTATAGATCGCTTAAAAATCAAATACAGTGCCTTTGCAATGCTGGTACTACCCTCTTTCAGAATTCTACCATATATACCATCAGGGCCTGCAGCTTTACTTGGATCAATATGGTCTAGTAAACGTTTAATATCTTTTACATCAAATTCAAATTCTGTAAGTCTATTTGTTACATGCATACAAGAATTATTAGTCTCCAAACTATTATCTAATCTTTCCTCAGTAAACACTGAAGCAAAATAAGCATTGAAAATGTTGACCAACTCCTTATCTGAACTTACTAAATTTTCATCAATTTTAATAGGACCTATTGTCCTATTCTTACTTTTAAATTTATAAAAACTAAAAAACTTCTTCAGGTCCTTATTACTATTCCTTGCTAAATTAATTTCTGCCTCTCTCTCTTTGCCTTTCTTATTGACTGGTTAAGTTCGTTTCTATTTTTCCTATAATTTTCTAAATCATCTTCCCTATTACTACCCTTGAATATTTTAAAACATCTAAGCTTTTCATTGATTTTATCTCTTATCTCTCTATTCCACCAAACAGGTTTTCTCTTCGCCACCCTAATGGGTTTATTTTTAAAACATACTGACTGAATATTCATTAAAATTTGTTTAAAATGTTCCCACATGATAAAACAGTTTTGGTTTTTAAACTCTTTATCCCAGTCAGTTATACTAAGCATGTCTCGTAATTTGGTAAAATCGCCATTTCGGAAATCTAGGATTTGTTCCTTATTAGCTTGCAATTTGGGCCCAGATATCACATTCATATTAAATCTAATTATATTATGGTCACTAAGTCCTAAATTCTCCTCAACTCTAATCTTATCCACCATACTTTCATCATTAGTTAATATTAAGTCTAATAGTGCATTGTGTCTTGTGGGTTCATGGACCATCTGGCTCAAAAAGTTATCTAGTATACAATTTATAAATACTGAACTACTCTGGTCCGTATTAGACAAGGAATCCCATTGAATGCCAGGAAAATTAAAATCACCCATTATGACTATACCTTTTTCTTTACTGTGGCATGCTGTCTCAATTTCTTTCACAATTTCCGCATCTAATTCTTGACTCTGGCCAGGAGGTCTATAAAATGCCCCTATTCTATATGATTTATTAAACATAAGGATATCTACCCATACTGATTCAATATCATGATTAGTTTTAAAGTCAGTCATTAATACAGATTGAATATTGCTTTTAATATAAAGCGCCACACCCCCACCTTTCTTTCCTCTACGCTGGTATAAATAAAGTGAATATCCGTCTATTTCATATTCCTGAAAGGAGTCTCCATATAATTCTTCATTAACCCATGCCTCAGTTATGCAAATAATGTCAAGATTCTCATTTATGGTATAACTAATCAGCTCATCTTTTTTATTTCTAAGGCTATGAGCATTTGTGTAAAAGCATTTGATATTCGAAATGCTGTTATTTTTATTGCTAACATCATTATTTGAACCTGTAACAACACTAGTTTTATTTATATCACCACTATTACAGTTACCATTGCTATTATTTGTATCCAGATTTAGCCCATCACCCCCAACTTTACTTAGTTTTTTGCTAAACAAGTCTCCAAACTGGTGCTGAAAAGCCCAACACCTTTACGACTCAAGTGAACTCCATCTGCTGCAAAAAGATCTTTATCCAGAAATTCTCTCCACAAATCCAAAAACCTAATATTTTCTGAAAAACATAATTTCCTAACCCTTTCATTTACACCTAAAGCCCTACTCCCCCATTCCTGACCTGCACCTAACCTAGGTAAAATCCCAGAAATCATGCACTTTCTTCCACTAGCTTTCATCTTCTGAATCAATCTCCTATAATCTGCTATTAATTCTTCTGACCTTCTATGTCCTATATCATTTGTACCCACATG
>JABUQX010095600.1:30000-40325 GCA_015478945.1 Trachelipus rathkii
TTAGTTATTATATATATATTAATTAATAATATATAAATATTATATAATATATAGTAAATAAAAAGGATATATTAAAAATTAAATCGGCAAAGATAAAGGTAAGAAATTAAAATAAACTAAGGATAGAAGAAAATTATTATTTTTATAATAATAATAAATTCCAATATAAATCTTTAAATTGAAAAGGAAAATACCTATCGATACTTTTACATATTATTAAAAAAAGATTAATTAAATCCAAGAAATATTTATTAACTTTCTTCGTCTAAAAAAAATAATTTAATATATTAAATATATGGTTTCATTTATTAATTCTTTTTCTAAAAATTATGGTTTTTACTAGGTATTTGTATGTTATAGCTATATATAGTTATTATATAATTAACTTATAAAAATTATTTATATAATTTATTTATTTATTATATATATATTCATTAAAATAAGTTTTTGTCATATTAGAAACTCATGCTACTATATTTTTCGTTATACTATAATATCTTATATTATAACGTAAAAGTGTGTTATAAATTAATGTGATCCTTACACTGATATTATATATTAGTATATATATTATATTTATTATTATATAAATATCTTCATATTATCTGAGCTAGAATTATCTCTAGGTTGCTATGTTTTTATATATTATATTAATATATAATAATTATAATTAATATATAATATATTATTATTATTTAATTAATATATATATATTATTATTTCTACATATTATTATATATATATATATATATATTATTATATATATAATATATATATTTATATATATTATATATATATATATATATATATTATATATATATCGTATATATATATATATATAATAATATATATATATTTATGTATTAAAACTAAAAGTGAAATAAATATCATATATGGTAGAAGTATATATAATTATAAGATAATATAATCATGCCTTCTCCGCGATATGAACCCCGCATGTTTAGTACGTAAATATGTTAGATAGGATCATAATAACTGTATGCTTAAAATACTAATTAGTATATATTAAATAATATATAATATTATATCTATATTATAATATATATATATTTATATATATATTAATATAATATATTAAATATTATATTATATATATATATATAATTAAATATATATATTTAATATATTTTATATATATTAATATATATATTATATTATTATATTATATAATTAATATATATATTAATAATATATAATATAAGATAACGAAAGTTACACTAATGAATAAGGGTATAAATAAGTTTATAATTTTAATTATATATATATATATATATATATAATATTATATATGTATATATATAAAATATAATATATATGAGAGCATGTGTTTTAGAAAATATCACCTGAGAAATTCATAATTTTATAAGTATTATGATTTATTTACAATTATGTAAATAAGATAAATTAGTTTGTAGAGTAATGATGTGCTCAGACGTGTTAAGGACGTATACCAGCCAGCTGTATGATAGTACTGTAACCTATGATGTTCGTGTATATACATATTACACAGTTTATTTGCTTTATTGAGTGATACTATTGTCAGTTTGTTGATGTATTTAAGTTAAAATGCAAAATGTGTTAACTCAAGCACTTGATCTTCAATTTGAGAAAATAAGACGCGCGGATAAAATAAATATTAACTTTTGATTATAAATGAGTCTAGTATTGTGATCGAAGGGTTTCTTACAGTAATGTGTCATTATATTTTGTTTAAGAGAGGTAGTAATGGATCGATGAGGGGGCATATTTTTATTCATACGTTGAAACACGCAAGATTTGAAGGTGTGAGCTGAGGTAGATAGCTTCTTTGGATACGATAGAGAGGACTGTGCACGACGCCAACACACACAGCTCAGATTAAATTGCGAGACATCCAAATTCTGTAAGCATAATAACATTGATTACGGAGAGAGATATATAATTGCATTCATGTGAATACCGTTGTTTAGGCATACAACTTACAATACAAGGTAAGATTTTGTTAGCAATTTTATTTAATAGATAAATAGTGATTGTATTTCATATCTGAGCAGATTTTGTTTTTTCCTCAGTTGTTGATTCCCTCTAAATACATAGACATATGAAAAAACTTGCATTACTCATGTGAATTTTTCCATTTAAGTTCTGAAGTACTCGTCTCCTGCTATTATCAGGTCTAACGCAATAACACGTGGATGAGCTCCGGATATAAAGCCTCAGGGTACGATATTCTTGCGATCGACGGAATTGTTTGATATAAGAAGATGTCAATATTTTTAGATGTTTGTGGCGAAATTACTAGATCTAGTATGGAGTGTAGGAGTCTGTCACTATACATAACATGTAGAACTCCTCTGACGACAAGTATGCGTTTATAGTACTCTGAGTGACACATAATCATGCTGCTCATGAATCCATTTCCTACTACTCGCAAACACATAGTAAGGTTTGGAGGTATAGTATCTTGCCTCACACGGAGATAGGAGGATCATGCTACAGGAGTGTTGTTACATTTAGGGTCTAATTATAGATGTGCGGTGAAAGTAAGGCATTTCAGCAGATATACACAACCTCAGGAGGATCGACTAGCATCTCAATAGTTCATATATAATAACATCTAATGTTGTATCACTTTTGACTTTATTGGCAGATCGTCATGTAGATGAGAACATCAATCGCATGTTGTTTAAGCTAGAGCATCCTAGATGTTCGGCATGAGTTACTAGTTCTCATCATATATATGATGGCGTATTTTTTGAAAGCGTATATTACATATATATATTGATCAATGCACCGGCGACATTGTTCTACTATTGGTCTCTGAATTCCTGACGAACATCACATATTAGTGCACTTATCTCAATCTTCATTACTCCTACCTAGTATTGGTACTCACATCTCTAGTATATTATATTTTATTCCCTCTCGCATGAAGGATCTTGTATTTATAATGGGAGATCAGATTTTGGTCGCTCAGAAGAAATTCACAACAATGCTACCCTAACGGTGTAGTGTTATGATGGTAAGGTTAGCAAAAAAATGGCTTCAGTAATTGATTTCGATCAACTGTTATAATTATTGCTGTAGAATAATAATACTATAATATGTATGTGTACCGTCGAAATGATCATTAGAGTATTAACTTATGGTATATAGAATTTGGTTACATAGTCCGACACTTCCTGAAAAATGTTTGTTGGTAAGTTTAGTCCGTAGTTTTCTATGTTTTAATTATTTGTTGTGCTCTCGATAATCACATAGACGCTATCGTACCTACATATTTTATATAGATTATATTTATAATAAAAATTTGAAATTCTTTAATTTAGTTATATTATATTAGTTCGTTAGGTGAAGTAAAAGTATAATTAAGTTTATTTTAATGCTTGTTAAGCTACTTTTTCTCGTATATTATATTTATATTGTAGTATATTTTAGCTTATTAATATATTATTTATATAGTATTTGGATACGTTTCATTTTATACTCATTGAAAATAAAATAGTGCGTAAGATATCTATAAATAAGTGGAGGTACTCATTACAAATTATTTATTTGTTTATTATATTTGAAGCTAAGATTAAGTATTTCATTTTAGGTTTAGCACGAAAAATAGAAAGAATTAATTATATGTGAGGCACTCAGGGTTGTTATTCTAGGGAGTCACGTCTTGTAGCTATTCGGGTGGTTTGCGTGCATTTCCGACCGTCAACGTGTATATTCACTCCACTCACTCAACGGTATTCCGTTATATTAAAAAAAAAAAACAGTGTCATGTGGCTGTGTGAATGTCTAGTGTCTAGTAGCAATAGCTTGTGTGTTGATGCTCGCGTTGTATTCTCTGCTCGCTCATAAGTATGATTTGTATTTTTTTTTAAAATATAAATACGTTTTTGCCAGAATGCAAAGCCTCATTTTGTATTTAGCTAGGTCGCTCGAATTCCTTCATAGAGATTAGATCTATATGACATACTTATTTTAATCCTGTTGAAACTGCTTAATATAATTAGAATATAAGACACACTTAGTCTTAAAATATTGCAATTGCAATTTAGAATAGAACATCCATGTTATGGCGGATTGTTTTCTATTCTGTTGAACGATAAAAAATTATTTCCGTTCTTGATTTTATATACTTCTCATTGTGAAATTTCCCTCTCATGATTTAATTTTGTTCGTAGAATATTTATGTCGTGGGATCTACATTATATACTATTACTTCACTCACCCCGCCATACTATATGGTTAACTCACCTCACCTCTTTGACTGTGGGGTAATCCTCTGACTCTCCCTACTATCGCGGGGTTTTTCAGATATACCCCCTTGTCACCTCCTCTCAATACATTTTCCTTATTTTTCCGCTCTTTAATTTCAAGAAATTTTCAAGAAACGAGAAAATAAATTAAAAGAAAAAAAATAATCTCAAGAATTTTTTTATTTTCAGTTTAGAGAATTGTTTTTTTAAAATATATTTTTTTCTTTCTTTACTTTAGTTTCAAAATCGTTTTTCTTTTATTTCAAAATTGGGTAGTAGAATTAAACTTTTAATGGCACTCTTGTTTCTGTTATTTTATTTCTTTCTTCTTGTTTTTTTCATCAAGTGGTTCTTGTGTTTTTTCGCTTTTCTTCGTAGCAAGTATAATTATGAGCAAAAGAAATTATATGTTTATTCGAAGTAAAAGTGAGAATAAAAAAAAAACATTTTTGAGAATTGAACTTACTGAGATAATAAATATCACTTAAGAAAACACATTTGAATTGCTAATAGTCAATGATCATCAATTCTACTTTGTTTAACAATTAGAAAACACATGCAAATATTCACACACTCACAGGTATACATACATATTTAAAGGCGCTACATACATGTTATACATACATACATCATACATACATACATATTTTACAGACACATACATAGCATAGCATACATCCATATACATACATACATACATACATACATACATACATTGTATATACATACATATCATACTGAATTAACTAGTATTATATTAGATACTATACTAATATATCATTATAACATATTACATTATAATCACACATACTCAATTTAAATATATAATATATTATATATATATAATATAATATATATAATTAATATATATATTAATATATTATATATTATATTATACTTATAATATAGGATTCATGTAAGGTAATTATTACGTACTGGGTCTTAACATTTCATACTATTATTTCTACGAATTAAACATTATATTCGGGATGAAATTATATTTTAATTAGATATAAATGTAAAGGCGAAAGTTAAGTTTGGATGAGCCGTTCACCTCCGATATATATATATATGAATGTCTGTTTTAGTTTTACAAGATACTGGATTTTGTATTTGAAAGTATATTATATTATATTGATATATGGTTTTTAGAAATCTAGATAGCCTTTGCTTGAATATGACATTTTATATTTATATCATATGCATTCAATAATTATTGCAATAACTCTATTCTTAGACCTTTACACTTACTACTTGTGGAATATGTATAAATATTAATCATAATCACTTCTCGTATTATCAATTATTTATTTTAATATAATTTATATAATATTAATATATATATATATAAAAAATTAATATATAAACTATATATATATATATATATATATTATATTATTATTATATAATATATATTTATATATTATATATATATATATATATATCTATCTATAAATATATAAATATTGGATTATTTTTATAAATATAATATATTTTATTTTTTTAACAGGGGTGGGCCTTCGGCTCCGTATATATACCCTCACTGTTACTCTATGCTTAACGTCAGGATGCCCCTCTGCTTTCTCTTTGATGAGGTCCACGGGAGTATAGGATTTTTATATTAAAATATATAAAAATACTACTCAAAATAATAATAATAACTAAATTAAAACAAGAAATAAAATAAAAGAAATATAGAACAAAAATCAAATTATATATTTTAATTATTAATAGATATGGAAATATAGTAATAAAAACAAATTAACTTCGAAATGATAATAATGAATAATAATAATAATATAGGAATAATAATTAACTAATTAATAATATAATTATAGTAAGTAATTCGATAAATGATAAATAATAATATATAATGTAAATATATGGAATATTTACATTTTAAAGATTATTTCATTTAAATGTTGGCCGCGACTATGATTTAAATGGTCCATTCTGAAGGTCTAATCGTGGACGACGCTTTCGAGCATAGCCACCGGTAATGTGTCGCAAATAACGCTAGCAATGTTGGTTCTAAAGCGTCGGATGTAGGCTAGCTTACCCCGAAACCAGTGACCTTCACGTAACCCAGAAAATATTCAATGCGTGTGGATATCGCAGATCTAGGAGGGAATTACAGGTCCAAACGTGAAATCAATTGCTCCCCAAAATGATTTCTCAATAGGTCCATTGTTTCTCGCGCTGTATGGCAAGTGGCACCGTCTTGTTGAAACCAAAGTTCACGGAGGCCACGGGCTTCAATTTTTGGCAACAAATATTCCGTTATCATGCTGCGATAGCGTTCCCCATTCACGATTACATTTTGGTGAGCAATTGATTTCACGTTTTTGGTCTGTGAATTGGCCTCCTAGATCGTGCGACATCACACCATTGGATTATTATCTTTGGGGTTACGTGAAGTCACTAGTCTTCAGGGACAAGCCAGCTTCCATCGACCCTTTAGAAGCCAACAATGCTCGCGTTATTCGTGACATACCGGTCGCAATGCTGCGAACGAGTCATCCACGATTGGACTTCAGGATGACCATTTTAAACCGTAGTCGCGACAACATTTAAATGAGATAAATCTTTAAAAAGTAAATGCCTTACATTGTTCTTTCGACTCATAATAAAGTTTTCACCATAAGCTTCAATGCTATTCCCTTTATATGGGAATATTCGTCACAAACAAAAGTCTAAAAAAATGGTAACTAATAAATAAATATATTTGGTTAAAAAAAAACCTTAATAAAATAAGACTTTAATACATAAGTAATAATAATAATAATAATATAATATAATAATATATAATCATATATATAATAATAATATATAATAATAATAATACAATAATAATTAATAATAATAATAATAATATAATAAAAATAATAATAATAAAAACGATAATGATAATGATAATGATAATGATAATAATAATAATAATAATAATAATAATAATAATAATAATAATAATAATAATAATAATAATAATAATAATAATAATAATAATAATAATAATAATAATAATATATTAAGATCAAAGAAATATTTAAAATTATTCGAAAAATAATAATAATAATAATAATAATATAATAATATAATAATAATAATAATAATATAATAATATAATAATATAATAATAATAATAATAATAATATAATAATAATAATAATAATAATAATAATAATAATAATAGGAACAATATGAAATATTTACCAAACCCGTAATGTTGTTCTTTGGGAGACTGAATTGTAACTCAGTTTTTGTTTAACTTACAACTAACTAAATATGGATGGAAAAGTTAGTACTGAACATTGATTAGAATTGTTGAATTGAAGTTTTAGTGTGATCAGGCAGAACTGAAGTGACCTCGAGAGGAGTTGAACTGAACTTGAAGTGAGCTCAAGAGGAGTTAAACTCGAACTGATGTACAAATTTACTAAAAGATTTTAAGTTACGACATTACCAAGCTTTGGCCTGGATTAAGCTCAGTCGCTAGCTGTTACGAGTCTCTTCATAAATAATACGGGTTCCAATAATATGATAATTTATTAAATGTGATATATACTTATATTTACAAATGACAGTTGCTGGGCAGTCTTAAATTTTATTTTTAAACTATTTACAATATTAAAAATTTCCATTTCATATATCTTATATTATATCTATATGTATATTATACTATTCTATGAATCTATAAATATATATACTATTATATATAATTATATATATAGTGTATATGAAATATATATTATATTTTATATATATATATATATATATATATATATATATATAATATATATATATTATATATATATATATTATATATATATATATATTATATATATATATATATATATATATATATATATATATATCTATCTATATCTTATATATATATTATTATATATTATATTATACTATATATATATATATATATCTATATATTATATAATATATATATATCATCTTTAACAGGGGAAGCAGTATACGCAGAACAAACAGTGGACATAATAGAACTTTTAGTACCCCGATACCCAAAAGCAGGAGACGACATCGTTCTGAAGTGCCGATTTCGGCTTGGTGGTCACAAGCACAAACTTTATACAGTCAATTGGTGGCGTGGAAAGGATCAGTTTTTCACCTTCAAGAAGAGCAACCATGAACCCAAAAATGCTTTTAAATTTAAAGGCATTGATGTTCTGGTAAGAATGCAATTTTATTTACCATTAGGTAGTGTTTATTATTATTATTATTATTATTATTATTATTATTATTATTATTATTATTATTATTATTATTATTATTATTATTATTATTATTATTATTATTATTATTATTTTATTATTATTACACTGGCCAACAAAGATTTTGCGGCCAAACATTTGAAGGTCATTTTATAGGTAACTTGATGCCCTGATTCCGAATATGACCTCGTTTTCCTAGATTGGCTCTAGTTTTTGAGATACAGGGTGGTCACAAAAATACATTAATACAACAATTTATGGGTTAGGTTGTAACGTAATTCAAAAAAAAAACACAAAAGATATATATCAAATTGTTATGAGTAAGTAAATAAAATGCTAATAGGTCAAAAACATTCAATTCAGTACAATGAAATCACAATTAATGCATTACAAATCGCTGTCTATATGATTTTCTTCTGTGTGCAGAATGTGGGCAATCATGTTGAAGGCTATAACAATAGTCTGCCATCATGTGTGTATCCCATCATCCTTGGTATCTTTCTTCCATCACCCTTGATATTTGATGGAACCTTCCCCTGTTGCTCACTATAACAAGGGGAGAGGTTCCTACCTTGATTCTTGATGGAACTCTCCCCTTGTTCCTCACTATAAATCCTAGATTTATCCGGAAACGCGATCTAAGTACTATGTAGAAAGTCAACCTTTTATGCCTCATATTTAGCATTCAAATTTTTGAAGTCTGAAAGCATTTTCTGTACGAGTTTCTACATAGTTGCAGATTTATGGTTGCCCAAAAAGTTCTGAACGCAACCAAGAAAAACTTTTCCCGGCAGATGCTTCAATATCAGTCATGGAATTTATGAAATTGTCATCCTTGATGATTTGGCGAATTTGAGGGCCGCTAAAGATTTCAGCTTTGAGTTTCTCCATACTACCCTGGAAAAAATCTGCCAATATATTTGAAACATTCACCATCTCTGTCTCTAGGGCCTAACAAATTGCTTCATCAGTCCTAGTTTGATGTGGAGTGGTTGGAAAATAATTTTCCCTGTCAACCAGTGGTTCGTTAATGATTTTTGATGCACCTACAGTCATATTTTTCCTAGCAGGCCATACAACTTTTTCACAGTGGTCTTCTTTCGCCCTACTATGCCCACAAGCATATGAAACAAGGGTACTTAGTATATCCGCTTTGCTGCCAAGTAAGATGTTGACCATCTTCAAATCAACGCATATAGCCACTGGTGTTCATTATATTAAGCTTCTGCAAGATCATCTAGAATTTTCATAATTCACCTCTTTCAGTTTTGTGAAATGCCCTATGATCGATGCATAACTAATTGGCTGCATTGTTCAAATAAACACACTTGAGGCTCTCGTTGAACTATCCATAAACAATCGCCGATCTTCTGGTCGATATTTAGTTAATCTCATTAAGAGTAAGAAGACTATTGGTGTTATTGCAGTATGCAAGTTCTTCTTCTCCAATGAAATATGGAAGAAGAACTACCTCTCTTGTCCGAAAAAAAGATATTTTACCTGGGCTTGAGACAGTTCTTTTCACCTAGCCTAGATGCTAAAAGCTCAGAATCTTGCTTGAAGAGACTTACTCCCGTACTAAATCATTGATCTCTTCTTGGGAGAACTGTGCTGTGTAGGAGTACTTTCTTCATATTCACTACACTATTCGCACGTTTGCACACAAATCCTGGATATCTTCTTCCTCAGACAATGCTAGGTCTGGAAGTGTAGTGAACTACTGGGATGGGAACATCCTTACTTTGCAGAACACGGTCGCCTTGCTGATTCCAAACTAGGATACTCTCACTTCTGTTTGCTGTAGCGATTGATACCTTTCACATTA
>JABUQX010095601.1:2500-5000 GCA_015478945.1 Trachelipus rathkii
ATTTGGTAAATTCCACTTGCGGTTGTTCATGGTAGTCCCGTTCACAGAGTTTTCCTATAGGACCACTGAAGGCAGTAGGAGTTTTGGTGCAACCATCAAGGTGTTTAAAAACAGTTCTAAAAGGTCATTTTGATGAAGTGAACAGCCAATTGTATACACTTTCCGATTAATTTTCCTTTCCAGAAGTGTTACAAGACCTCCTTCACAGCCAGTGTTGGTGTTCGTGTTGTCAAGGAGAACAGCTTTAACTGTATCAAGGCTATTAAATTCCTCCAATACACTAGCAACTTCTTCGGCCAGAACAGCATCTGTCGCACCTTTAACTGGGATGACTCTATGAGTAAGATACGTTCCACCTTCAGATGCTTCTTCGTTTGTGAAAGTCAAATGGTGCTCTTGTGTCTTTTCTTTCTTCAACTTAATCTCCCCATGTTCATCTTCAATTTCTTTGTACACCAAGGTGCCCTTGTCAACTTTTCCGTCAACGCCAATACAGAGTAATTTTTCTACACCTTCACCGAGTATTTCATTACTTCTTACTCTCATCCTATCTTTTTCTCTGTCCAACTTTGATTTATCGACCATTATCTGCTTCACATTAACACTAGCCCTAATAGTTCATAGCCATTCATCCAACAGGAATGAATTGCCAAGATGTTTTGGCAAGGCTTTGACGAAACGTCACTTCTGATCAATTCCATGGCATATCTTAGCGTTTTCAGAAAGCTGTAAACTTCATGTCGTAATGTATTTGGTCGAAAGTCTTCGGATTCATCATCACTTGACTAAAATATTAGTACAAGAGCGAATTAATATTAGTGTTATAATAAACTGTTATATAGAGATACAAACAGGTCAGGTTATAGTATTATTAAAATAATTATTAAGGATCTCGTTATAATAACTATAAGCATTTAAGCACTAGTATACATTTACAAATTTTAAAATGATATATCATAAGAGAAAACCTTTACAATCATTACCTCTCCTGAATCTTCATCTACAGTTTCCGAAAATAATTCCTGTGAAGACGTTGATGGAGTAGTGCACAAATCAACATCCCTCTTCTTTTGAATCTGCACTTCTATTCTTCCTCTTAAAGCTGCAGCCCTGCGATCTTTTAAAACAAAACCTTTATCACAGCTCCCAGCTGGAAACATCCCTTTTGGTCCTATTTTTGGTATCTGGCCTTTCATATTATTCTTCTCCTCTAAGTGGACTACAAAAAAATAAAAGTGTAGGTAATATTTAGCAGTATGGATTAGGGGAGGTAATCTAAAAATTGACAAAATGAGTATTATTACCTTCTTTAATGGTGGACAAGTACAGATTTTGTTGTGTTTTGCAATTTTCTTTATAACACTTCACAGCTTTATCATCACAAGGACGAATAGGCAGCTTACAGGTGCAAGACGAAATATCAAAGAGTTTTTCTAATTTTTCCTCCATATTCTGCACTGTACTACTGTAGAGACATTTCTTATAATTTCTTGGCTTTCTTGAAGCACATTCGATCACTCACTCACTGATATTATATTATCATGCAAGGGCACAGCGCGGGTTTACAGAATTCCATATTTTTAATAACGTCATCTCATTTAGATATATCACAGCTTTCAAGTTTGGTTATTTTTTATTAAATACTATATTCGAATGACTTGGCGAGTAAGAAGCATCAGTTTCATTTCAAGGTGAAGGTTTGACTCTCAATTTTTTGGCACTTCCACATCGAGTCAGCACTGTTGTTTTTCGTATGCTTACTCATGTTTTTCCAAATAATTACAAATATTATTTATTACTTTGAAAAAGACAACTTTAGGTCTATAATCTGTGAGCAAAATACAAAATAAATTTTACAATGTTGAGAAAAACAAATAAATACATTAGACGATAACACACAATAAATTTATAACCAGCACGTTTTATATATATATATATATATATTATATTTATATATTATATATATATATATAATATATATATATTATAGTATATATAATATTATATATATATATATATATATATATTACATATATATATAATATATAATATATATATTATATTATATAATATATATATATAAATATATAATATATAATATATATATATATATATACTATCTATATTATAATATAATATATTATATATATATAATATATACTATATATATATATATATATATATATATATACTATATATATTGCAATTGCTATCAGTCACTTTCTTCTCACTGTCAACAAACAAGTAAGAGTAAACATACTTAAAGGAATGCAACGGACGTTTTTCAAATGCTTATTCGCAATGAAAAACACTAACGCCGTGAATGCAACACGAGCGATGTTGAGCACATTATCCACTTTTTATGTAAAGTAAAAATATGCCTAAGTAGAATATTTAACCCAATTTTCCCAAAGGCTTGAATACATTTCAGCAAATATGAATTCCACCATCTAGCCTTATGCATGTAAAATGCATCCAATTCAACTGTCCAATATCAAAT
>JABUQX010095601.1:15000-17500 GCA_015478945.1 Trachelipus rathkii
GGGCCTCGCACATTTTTTAGCAGATGTATTCACAGGGTACTTTTTTTGCTCGTGTCTTCATAAATTCACCGCAGACGTAACAAAATGCGTCTTCCTGATATTTGCAACCTCTTGATGTCATCTGTGCTGAATGCACCTATCAAAGACAACGTATCTCCACTTGAACAGCTACTAGAAGACTGATTAACTAATCAACTAACTATATTAATACTTGAGCTTACGTTCTCTATTTATTTCGTCATCTAAGTTGTCAAAAACATTCAAGAAATAAAAATTTGTCGTGTATTTAAAAAATATTAATTTTCTCTGAAATGCAAATAGATCAGTTTGAAAACAGCGATGTCAAGGTAACAAAAGCAAAGTTTAAAGGGAATAATATTAATTATCTTTGCTTTCTACACAGCATCAATTAGGAAAAAATACTTTCAAAACGACATTTTTTTGGTTACATACTGAATAATATTCACCTAGGAGATGAATTAATTACTCATCACTGAATTTACTATTATATATATATTATATATATATATATATATATATATATATATATATATATATATATATATATATATATATATATATATATATATATATATATATATATAATATAATATATTTATATATAATTATATATATATATATTATATATATATATATATATGTTTGTTGTGTGTATGTGTGTGTGTGTCTTATGTGTATATGTGTGCGCGTTTGTATATCTAGGGAATTTGATCCGAGTTTATGTACCAAAACTTTGTGGCCATCCACCAAGGGTTTATTTTAGAATTTAGCAAAGGTAGTATTCTCTCTCTCTTCTCTCTTCTCTCTCTCTCTCGTCTCTCTCTCCTCTTCTCTCTCTCTTCTCTCTCTCGTCTCTTCATCTCTCTCTCTCTATACATATATATATATATATAATATAATATAATATTATTATATATATATAATATATATTATATATATATATATTAATATATATATATATATATATATATATATATATATATATATATATATATATATATATATATCAGAGTTTTGCTTAAATTAAATTAAGTTTTATTTTGTTTAAACCAACTAAAAAAGTTAGTTTTTTTTTCTTTTTTTATGGATTATTTATTTTATTTTATTTTTTGGCTTCTTCTACTAAAAAAAGTAATGAAAAAGTCATCTAAATGAAAGCATATGGCTAATACATCCTAATTATTATATATTTAGATAGTAAATAAATGGGAGAAAAATGTTAATAAATAAATTTTTCAAAATATTATATCAAAATAAATTATCAATAATATAATTAAACACTAATAATTTTCAATTATTTTTCCTTTAAGGACAGGTGTCAATGTTAGGCTCGGGCTGAGCCCTATTTTCATTCCCCCTAAAAATGGACATAAAATTCGGAATTGTCAGCCGAAGTTTTGACTATATAAAACCAAAGCTGAAGCTTTTTTTCACTTTTAAACGTTGTCTTCCGGTGTTTTTCTGTGTCTGTAGTCATTCTTTCAGAATTTTCAATTTTTCAAAATCCATGTTTTTGACATTCTTCGTATCAACTTCCAGATTTTTTTCCAAAATTACTTCAAACTTGAAGTATGCATATATAGGTCCATTACCTAAAATAGTACAGAAGTACTTTTTCGATTTTTTGAGTTTTGTGGTCAGCGTTGTTTTGGTGCTCAGCGTTGTCCAATTTCCAAACCCACTCTTTTTTTTATTTTGAAATGAAAAATTGCGATATTTTTTCTGTTCTAGAGAAGTGGATGAAATTTTCAGGGCTTATGTAATCGGGCAAGGTGCATCTTTTTTACTTAGATAATTTGTTTGTATACTCAAAAGAAATTTTTTAAAATTTTTTTGAAAAACTATTTTTTTGAAAATTTGTTCCAAGAACAAATCAAAACTAATGCATATAAAAAGAAATGATCTAAGTAAAAAATATGCACCCCCCCCCGAACATGCCTGAAATTTCACTTTTTTCACTCACCCGAATAGAAAAAACATTATCGCAATTATTCATTTCAAAATCAAAAAAAGTGGGTTTAGAAATTGGACAACGCTGAGCACAAAAACCAAAAAATCGAAAAGTACTTCTGTACTATTTTAGATAATGGACCCATCTATGCATATTTCAAGTTTGAAGTAATTTCAAGTAATAAAGCGTTTCATTTAAGAAAAATTAAGTGACACTGTGTGACAAAGCCCGGCGGTTATATATATATTAAATATATATATATATATATATATATATATATATATATATATTAATATATATTATATATATAATAGCGCGGCAGATATATATATTATAATATTATTATATATATATATATATGTAAACATTAATTATAAACTCATTTGCTTCTGACAAGCACTCATGATAAGAGGAATATTGGATTTTTAAATCGATATTTTAATATTCGTTTTAAAAGGACAAATTAATATCTAACTTCTCGACTCAAAGTCCGATCGGGATTTATTAATCATTCAGTTTTTGACAAGA
>JABUQX010095602.1:0-5000 GCA_015478945.1 Trachelipus rathkii
TATAGACAATTATTTAACTGTAATATAAGCATCATTACTACTATTGCTATGGCTGAATAATAATAAGTACCATTACTGTTATAAAAGTCTTATATACTTACTCATATACATTATTAGTATAATACCAATATTCATTACACTATGTTAAGAGACTTCAGTATATTGAGCAGTTAATTTAAATTACCCGAAAAGAAATAAATATAATCTAGTATACTATGTTTGAAACCCTTTTATTGATTATGTACTTAAAGCAATTCTTCATATGTGTATATTAGGATCCTAAGTAATGCTTTTTACAATATATTTTTATAAGATTACGGTAATATACTAAAACATTGTTCATAACATCAATGAATTTATATTTTTTAATCTAAACAATGTTTATTAGGATGGATATGCAACTGTCAGATAAATATAGTTAATCGTACGTACTCTATCGTGTAACGTATCTTTAGAGCTTATTTAAAATACTAAAAATAATATACTGATGTATAACGGTAACTAGTATCTAACTCAATTTCTTAGTATCAATGTAAGAGATATAATACGGTAACTATGCTGTGTAGCAATTTCAGTGTATACGGTGCATATATATTATTATATATATATATGATATATATATATATATAATATAATATATATTATATTATATATATATATATATTAATATATATATTATTTAGTGTTGATGTGTGTTAGCTAACATACATTTCCTTGTTATATTAATGATCATGTTAATAAGAGTGTCATAGAAACGATTGAGCCATACGAAAAGCACCTTAAGTATCGATGACTAAGTATTTGTGTATATTATTATGAACATATCATTACTTTGATAAAGATGTTTATAAGAGGAATATACATACAGATTTGGTTTATATAAGTTGAGTACGTAGCTACATAGCTATTAGGATTACCTAGTATATATATACTGTAGAATTATGAAATATACATTGGAAAATGATGAAGTTGAAGCTATAGGATATAAACCTAGTTGGGCTCTGCATACGCGAAGGGTGGGTTTGATGGACTAGGCCCTCGAGAGCAGTTAATTACCAGAGCACCTCTTACACGGCTAATCTATCTTTCAGAACCTACTTAAATATCATATAACTATGAAGGATATGACTGTCTGAAAAATAATTATTAGAATCACTGTAGAACAGTAGGACATAATTACGTCTTCGTATAAATGTCCTCTCCAGACACCGAAAACAATTGATAAACAAAGATGCAGGTAAACATACATTGGTCAGATATTATAGGATGGTAAAGAATATTAGTTTTTGATACAAACTAATTCTGACAAGGTTGAACTCTTCCGTCAATGATGTACATAGAGTCAAATAATACTCACGTAAAAAGCAACGTGTATTTGTGAAACTTAACCTAGAGCCTTTATAATAATAAATGGCTATATAATTTATTCATCTTCATAAGGTAGTAGTTTGACTCTTCTTGAATCAAACTATTGCTTATATTTATACCTTTCCACAATTGCTTGTATATTATAATATATACTATAAATAATAATATGTTCTCAGTTAATTATAGTATGCGATATTGACTTTTCTAGTTCTCACAGTAATGTGGCATGCTTGGAAAATTTAATAAAAGGTTCAGCGAAGGCAAGTATAGATCAACTCAGTCTATTGTGAGAGGCAGTAGTGCTCCAAAACTAACTATTATAAATCCACGTTGTGACAGTTGTAATAAGGTATCCAAGACGCTAACGAGGAAGAAATATTCCTGAGGTTTTTAAGGATTTCATCAGCATATTCGAGACTATCATGGAAGTCGCAGGCCGCTGTGTTGTAGGCCAAAAAAAATAATAAATTCATAGTATGAAATGTACAAGATGCATATACTGTATCACGACTCATAATCTATGTTTTTCAGTATATAGAGTTCTTTTATTTTTATTACTTGGTAATTCTGGTTTATTTGGTAGGCTTAGGGATAAGTCCTGTATTTATTAGCCTCTCCCATGTAATATATATTATATAATGATTTATCAAATCATGTTTATCATTTTAGTATTTAAGAGTAGTCAGTCACTCACGTCTGAATATGTAGATATGCAAGCTGGATCAGTCTGAGGGTACATGATTAGAGAGTGTATTATATTATTGCGAGAGATTTTGTAATAGTAATCTTGTATATATATATATATTAGAGACGGTATGTTCATCTGACTCTGCGATATCTAGGTACTCTACTATTAGGTGAATATAAATTATTCGATATAATTCTAGTTACCAGAGTTCATTATTATTGACATTATTGCCTAGTTTGCCTAGTTGAGTTATAAAGAGGGAGTCTCTATGAGTTTGAGTTTATGGGATATTATTGTCTATCAATACCTCTCAGGTGTAATATTACTCCATTCATCTAGCACAGGATGATCTGCCATGTGAAATCTATATTGATCTCATGTGATATCTACTTCACTGTATTATATGTGGGATAATGAAATGTCCAGTTACTTAGTTTGAATTTTGAACTCTATAGTTCAATTGCAATTGTGCCTGATCTGCTACTCGTCCGGAAGGGTTCTGATATTATTGTATATAGTGGAGGTCTGATATACTTGATTTATTCGTTTACAATCTAATTCGTTATTCATTATATTCATCTCCATACTAATAAGCAGTTTCGTTTAGTGGTTATTGAGTTGAGTCCTGAGATTTATTCTTGTCTTAGTCTCATACTATTTATTATTATTATTATTATTATTATTCACCTCAACTCGCTGTTAATATATTGATACTCTCGAGAGTCATTTAAGTGGTATGTTATCGTTATTCATTCATTCACTATTTTAGTGGTATTATTTATTATTATTATTATTATTATTATTATATCTATTGTGATGTTATTGTTCTCATTGTCTTGTCATTACTATATATATTGATTGATCTTCAAATGAAGTTTCATATACTTTGTCTTGCCTTATGGTAAGTGCTTGTCAGATTATTGCACGATACTATATGATCGAGGAATGTCTATTTGATATATCATTATAATGCGATTGCATTTTTATATGAGAATCTACTATCTTCGAGTATATATATGCTCATTACTCATCCAGTAGTGACTCACTTCCATTATATTAAATTAATATATACCTCTTCCTCTATTGACTTATTATACTGACATCTATATTATCTCATATATCCTATTAAAATTATCGGTATCCTGAATTACACTTATTATGTGCTTGATTCCGCAGTATCTTTCCGTCAGTAGATTCTGAGTTTCGAGTATACTTTATTATTCACTTTATCTCTAGTATAGTATAGCTTAACATTAGAGTATACAACTTCTTTTCAGATCTTCATGTATTCCGATATATTCCATGTCTCATTTATGTCTCATATCCTTTTGACTAGACTCTACATTATTGGAATGTTGGATCACCATGCAATATTCCAAATTATTTTCGACTTATTCTTTTGATGTAGCCATGTGTGTAGGTGTTATTGGTTGGACCTTAATGCAATGGTTTCCTATTTCAGATGAGTTATTATCTCATTCGAGGTTTAAGTTTTGATTTACAGCGGAACTAAGGAGTACGCGACAGCCTTTAAGACTTCTTGAGTATATGTACAGCTTTGGATTTCACTTCTCAAGGTTTAAGAATATTTATTTTTGGTCGTTATTAAGTTTGCTTAAATTCACTATAATTTTTGAAAATAACTCTTACAATCAGAAGTGGAAAGAAGTATTTACAGTGATTTCCTAACGCCGTACGCCTTGCGGCTCATGCTGTACCTTCGACGGATAATAGCTGTAATAGTAAGTGCATATATGTCTGTGCAGAAGGCGAAGTGCAGTGTCGTTTAGTCTCTGACAAGTATATCTACGCAGACGGTCAGATAATGCATAATAGATTTTACAGACCACTCGACTCAATGAGTGTGTATGGCTTCATTGAGGTGGTGTCTCACTGTCTATTTGTTACCGATTCCGGGTCTTCCACAAGTTTTGATGTAGGATAGATTCATGGTCTGCTTCTCAGCGGGTAATTCCTGTGAATCTTCCTGAGATGAGAGTGATGCGCTACTACACTTGTCTTCGGTGATAGTGTGCTAAAAATATAACAGTATAGCACTGTCGGAGCTCCATGGTTGCTCGGTCACTCGTGGTCCATCGGTCCAGATGAGAGTATTGTCTTGATTTGGGATTTGTAATGGAGAGCTATGTAGTGACTCATGGACAGGTGACGCACTACCATACTCCGAATTGTCTATTCTGAGTGATGTCCATGCTGAATTCACAAGTGTGACAGTTGATCCTCGCTCGACATATTCACAGCTTCACAACGTACACTGACTCAGGGTAGCTGAAATTGGCACAACACATGATGGCTCTCTCACTCTATACTCCCTGGGCTAGTATACGCTGCTCTTTGCTCACTCGTGGATAAAAGGAGGAGGAGCCCTACGCAATACTGTTGCTGCGATTCTCATTCCGAGTGTCAGGTTTGGTTGCATACTTATAGTATTATTCTAGGACGATCTGCGCTGTTCGTGGTTGAGTCTTAGGAGTGAGTATAGTTTATCAGTAGAGACGGGTTAAGTTCTTGTGCCTTTTAAAGTCTCACGTTTACTTCGGTGAAATATCTATATTGAGAAGTTCGAATAGAGAATTTGTAGAATTTTCTGGTCTATTGTTTGGTTTATTTATTGGTGACGAGCAAGTCTTTGAGTATAAAATGAAAGTGTTTATATCTACTCTACACTATATATCAATTTTACACTAGTATTTAAGATACAGCTGCGAGATATGATCAACATGAATACTTAATATATTTACTAATAGTCTACTTCTAATTATGCTACACAAATTTTACTTCCGCAATAATTTCTCGCAATACAAAAAGTTGTAAAATGCCGTTAATACTAGTTATGGAACATTGATCTGATCTAGTGCAATGATTATAAAACTTAACGACTATAATTATTCATCATTATTGCAGAGATGTTCGATTGGAAATT
>JABUQX010095602.1:17500-20000 GCA_015478945.1 Trachelipus rathkii
GTAGTTAATATTATAATTAATAAATATATATTAATGATTAAAATATTATATATAATATATATTATAATTATATTATATATATATATATATAATATATATATTATATATATATATAATATATATAAATTAATATACTATATATATATATATATTAATATATAATATAGATTATATAATAACATAATATTACTATAATAATATATATAGAATGATAATATATATAATATTAACAGATCAATTTTTATTATGAATTGAGCAAGTGTATTTATAATATATATAAATTTATTTATATAAATTAAGAATAATCATTTATAGGGATAACTAGGTAGTAGAATTAAAGAAGTAGTTTCTATAATAGTAATGTGACAATAGAATGTGTTCAAGGAATATGTATAGAACAAAGTACATGAACTACTGAAATTATAAGTTCCTAGTACAAATAAAATTATGTATGTTAGGCTACAATATATATTATTAATACTATAGTGCTATCAGTAACCTATATCTTATAGTACGGTATAAGATATATAGTGAGTACCTATATATATCACGTATATATATATATATTGTATTATATTCCTCTATATATTTATATACTATCTATTTTAATATATAGTATATATAGTATAAATATATAACCCTGCTAATATCTATAGTAGTTAGAATACTATACTATATATACTGTGGTAATAGATAACCCACAGTACATCCCTAATATATATTAAATATATCTATAATATATTAAACGTTGTCAGCCCACACTCATAAAACAGAGCCCTTTCAAGGGGGTGTTGCACACTCAAAATTTCATCCTCTAGTGCAAATTAACGCAGATGAGCACAGACCGCAGGCTTTAAAGTGAGAGAGATTAAATGCAGCAGATAACACAGAAGATGGAAGAGATTCCACAAAACAGAAGAGGTGTTAGGAAAGAAGGAAGCACCGCAGCGAACTAGCCTGGACTTACCAATATGTAAACGAATATAATACATCTGTGTAACACCAAATAAGTATAGAAAATAAGGAATATATTAATATTAATATATTATAATAATTATATAATATAATTAATATTATTATTATAATTTAAATATTTTAATAATATATATATATTAATATTAATTTAATATAATATTATATTTTGAGGCTTGGTATTTTTCCCTATATAATAAAATACGTAGCTATATAGTATACTAAATCAGTAGCTTGATTATATAATCCCCTAATAATACCTCCCCATAAAATTATCAGGCGATATCCAGTAATATTTAATAGATGATATTTATACTATATAGGTCTCTACATATCCTCAATCTGCATATATACACACTACTATTAGTATTATATAATATAATTATAGAAAATATTATAGTACGTATATATATTAATGAATTTATATATATAATAAATATAATAAATAGTTATAGTTAGAAATCATAGGTAAATAATACTATAGTACTATATATAATATATATAATATATATATATAATAAGATATATATTGTAGACCTATATATGTATAAATATCCACCCTATTATAGAATATATTATTATGAGGTAACAGGAAGCGAACATTATCAGATCGTGATCGCGCAAGCGTATATATCCGCATTGAAAAATTATTTAAATCTATTGAAGTCAAAATATAAATGTTTCTTATAGTGTATTATAAAAGGTTTGTCGCTTGCATCGTATCCATCAACAACAGTCAACTTCGATCATACTATATATTAATTATTTATACCCACCCAACAATTAATCTTTTGCCCTTAACTTTATAATAAATCGCCTTGTTTGTCACTTATTTACCGTACGCCCTATTATTCACCGTATTTTAGTTATGTAATATATTAAATTGCATTGATGGTATATATTCTATTATTATTACCTTTTATATATTGATATAACTCTATAGTAATTTATATTTTATCTCAATATATATAATTAAACCTCACTAGAATATTATTACTTTGATATAGTCTATTTTTTAAAATAATTATGCTTAAATTATTAAAATAGGCAATTTACTTAATCTATTAATTATAACTAATCCATATTTTCATTCAAATACCAAGAAACTTAATGCAATGCAATCCTAAAATTTCCTTACAGTGCCAATGAATTAGAGAATTCTCAAACTCTACAATATTTCTAAAATCATATTAAACGTAATTATTTATGGAAAATATATATAAAAAAAGAAATAAAAAAAATAATAATTAATCAAATATTTACAGTTTCGGAGCAGCGTTAAATCTCACCATCACTCAATAGTGTAAATTCGGAGTGCGTTATTTTAATTGTTTATGAATTGTTCTTAGAGATTAATTTCTACCCGTAACCGAGGTCAAGCTAAAAATATATTTACTCTTGACAACCCAAATTAATCAAATAGCGAATAACAAACAACATACTCATACAAATAATAATAAAACATGGATATTTTCACTATTGGACTAAATAATAAAATATAATATAATAAAATAATTATAAATAAATA
>JABUQX010095602.1:25000-47500 GCA_015478945.1 Trachelipus rathkii
GCTGTGCAATTAATTCTTGTGGATGTAAAGGACTAAGTTTAGGATGTGCCAGGGTTTTGCATGAGGGTATATTGAATCCCTAATGAACACATTAGGGAGTTGTGTGGTGTGAAGAAAGGAGTAAATGAGAGAATAAATGAAAGTGATATTGAGATGTTTGGTCATATGGAAAGAATGGATGCGTAGTCGGTTGGTATTTATGTATAGTGGTGAGTGTGCTGGAAATCTACCAGGTGGGAGACCGAAGAAAAATTGGATTGAGTCAGTAAAAGAATGCCTGAAGGAGATGAATGTGAGTATGGTAGAGGCGAGAAGAAAGGTGAATAACAGGAGTGAATGACGGGTTTTGGGGGTTATGGCTGTGGGGCCTTGGCAGGGGATGTAACCCTATAATGGGACGAATACCACAGTGAGGACCGTCGACCGTCCTGTGTTATCCCCTAGTGGGATTTTTCTGACTGCGACGAGTTCTCACTGGGGTATAAAGGGCAGTAAGGCTTTGCCTATCTTTTCAACTTGCGATTCAGGTCTTTTACTTGTACTTTTCTGTTCCGTGATGATGAGCCCCTCACCTCCAAATCTGGAGATATGAGGAAGATGAATTTATGATATTAATGTCTTTACAATAACGTAATATATAATAATATATATAACTATATATTATAATAATTATTATATATATATATATATATATATATATATATATAACTAATATATAATATATATAATATTATAATATATTATAGTAGTGAAACTAGCGTAGTATATATATATATATATATATTATAATTAATATATTATAATATATAATATATATATATATATAATATATATATATATATATATATATAATATATATATATATATACTATATATATATAATATATTATATATATATATATATATATATATATACTATATATATATATATATATATATAGTATATATATATATATATATATATATATATATATATATATACTATATTATATATATATATATATAATACTATATATTATATATATATATATATATTATAAACAGATTATCCTTGCTTCTCGTGTTATTGCTGTCTCAGCACAGTCTATTCTGCTCCTGAGCCTAAACCCGGATATCCTTTTACGGTGGATATGGATACCCTTTTACGGAGGTACGGGGTTCGGAGTGCTTACGGATTCGGTTAGAGGATACGTCTTGGTACGGTCTTGGATACGGACACGGATAACGGATACCCATTCTACGGTTAAATCATAGGATTGAATTAGGGAGCTAAAGTTTAGCGTGTCAAAAAACTTCTAAAATAATTTCTAGTCTCATCACTTCAATGAAAATTCTTTAATTTATTTATATATATAATATATATATATATATATATATATATATATATCTAATAATCTATGTATACTACATACTAAATATATATATAATATATTATTATATACTATATATATATACCAATATATATAATATATATTATATATATATAATATATATATATATATCATAATATAATATATATAATATATATATTATACTATATATATTATATATATATATATATATATAATATATAATATATATATATATATATAATATATATATATATATATATACTATACCTATATATATATATATATATATATATATTATTATAACATATAATTTATATATATATGATATATAGATTTAGAATTATATTTTTTTATATACATATAAATAATAATTCTTTGCATTGCTTGGTTTACTTATGCAGTATATATCATTAATCATTTTAATTTTTTATTTCTTAGTTTTTGTTTTTTTATTTGTTTATTTATTTTGGATTTTCACTTTGTTGAAATTACTTTCCAATAAACCTTATTCATTGACTCTAAGAAATGCTTTTATTCCTTCTGCCCGAAATTAGTTTTAATTAAACAAATGTTTCAAAAAAAAAATTATTGGTTTCATAATGTTTCAAAGTTTTTTAAATGCTAAAGAAATTTCTGAGGATGACAAGAAACCTCTCTGTTCAACTTTCTCACCCAACTCATGCCGATATATCATTCTTACCAGAAGTATAATAATAATAATAACTATAATCAAAATTAAGACTGACCTTCTTTGAAGTGAAATTAAATATGGGAAAAGAGAAAGATAGATTTAGTATTAAGAAAAAGAATACAAATTAAAAATCATAAGCTATCCTGGCACAATTGGTAGAGTGACGAAAAGTCACACGGCACAGAGATAAGGTTCGATCCCGTTTACCTACCCTAGGTAGAAATTATCTAGAGTAGTTTTCCTCCTATAATAGGGCACTGCCCGTGTGGTGTGAACTGTAATTAAAGAAATTATAGATCATAGAATCAATGTTCATTGTGACGGAGAGATTATAAGGTAAGTGAATTAATATCAGTTTAGTGAACGATTATATCCCTTGAAAGTGAGTGAGTTGATAGAAGATCTAAGTAGTCGGCTCCAGCCCTGGCTCACATCTAAGGAGTCGGCTCCAGCCCCGGCTCACACTCCATCATTTTAAAACACTCAGCATCTGCTTCAGCTTCGGTCAGGCTCTGAACCTCATTCATTATTTTTTAGTAAAATTACGATTTTCTTTTCTTTTGCTTACGCTCCTGCTCCACACACACACACGCACACACACACACATACACACACACACACACACACACACACAAGCACACACGCACACACGCACACACGCACACACGCACACACGCACACACGCACACATCCTTTTGCTCCAACATCGACGCCATCTCCATCGAAAACCTTGCGGCTCCATCACCCGGCTCTGTCTTCAACTCCGCAGTTTTGGTTGATTAAACGAAGGCATCAAATGAAACTGTAGTCTTTTTTCTATTGATTTCTTCATTGAAATGTTCATTCTTTTGAATATTGTTTCATTAATGACTTTTTTTTTTTAGTTCATGAAGCTTTCATATAATTTCTCTAGAATCATAATTCAGATATCTCAATTATTCCAATGTTTTATACTTATGTAATAAATTTGTCACACATTGCATTAAGCAATTCTTTTCATTCCTTATATCGCGAAATTAGTTACCTTCACGAATGCTTTCTTTTCTTTGTCTATCTTTCTCTTAATTTTTCAATACAAATCTTCTATTCCAATTTGCCAAAGTAACCAAAGAAATTTACTTGCCTTTGGGTTTTATAAAGTTAACTTGACCACAATTTAAAGCCTCTGGCTTTTATTTTCTTTACCATGTATATGCACGAATTACCACTCACCGGCAGAGCCCTTTTCAAGGTGGGTTTTTAAATGGGTCAGTTATTGAAATAGTTAAGAAATAATAAGGACCTTATTATTTGCAAGTCAGATAAGGGTATGAAAATAGTTTTGCAAAATAAGGAAAATAATGTTAGCAATGATGATGACACCTATTTGGAAATATGGGAAAATCCTTTAAAGACATCAGAGCAAAGTTAACAAAGTACTGACGATTTTGCAAAACAAAAATCAATCAAGTGAGTAAATGATTTTCATACCTATTTGGAAATATACGAAAATCCTTTAAAGACATCAGAGAAATTTTAACAAAGAACTGAAGTCAATTTTAAAAAATCATCCCTCTTAGCAAAAGTTTCCTTCAAGACCATGGAGTTGGAGATGGATGACAACGACATCGATGAGCTTATAGAAGAGCACAGCCAGGAGCTGACCACCGAATAGCATATGGAGCTACATACAGTAACACAGCAAGAAGTTGTGGAGGAGATTTCGTCATGGGAGAAGGAGGTAACAGTTCAGACGAGCAACAACATTTTGGCGCAAAGAGGAAGATGCTAAAAGCATGAAAAAATGTTGCATCGTACATTGAGAAGCATCACCCTAATAAGACAGTGGCTATACGTGTTACAAATTTGTTTAATGATGATGCTGCTTCGCATTTTCGCCAAATTTTCAAGCGTGGGCAAAAATAAATGACTCGAGAGAGCTTTCTAGTGAGAATGGATTCTAAAATAGTGTCATCAGTGTAAGATTTAAAGTCAGTGAGTCATCCGAGACTGTTATAGCAGCGAGTGAAGGACAACTTCCATTAGTGGAAGATTCTCTTCCTTTCTTACAATAACCAACCCCTTAAACCTCCCCTGTCTCTGCCAGGAGCTACCTTCTTTCTTCGTAAGTTACAACCGTATTTATTTCATTGTAATGTAATTTACTATACTAATTTCTTACATAATTATTCTTTTTCAAGTTCATTTATATTAATAATCTTTTTATTTCATGCGTTAATAATTTAAAAAAACCCTTTAGGTATTACCTATCACAAATTTTTTAAAACATTTTTTAAGGCATGATACGCATTATCGTATTTTACATTGATTCTTATGGGAAAAATTATTTCGCTTAATGAGTGTTTCACCTTACGAGTAAGATTCGGGAACGAATTATGCTCGTTAAGCGAGTTTCCACTATATATATATATATATATATATATATATATATATATAATTATATATATATATATATATATATATATATATATATATATATATATATATATATATATATATATATATATATATATATATATATATATATATATTCGCCCCTGCCATGGAAACTACTGTTCCCACACTTTGGGTGGATCCGGTATTCCACCCTCCATTTTGGATAGAGTTGAATAGCTAAGGTCTAAGTAAAGCTTATTAAATATACAATATGGCCACTTATATATTAACTTCTACTTTCTAATTTCCTTGACCCTCTTCTCAGCGGTCTGATGAACGTGAAAGGTGCAACCTATATCTCTTTCTAATTAATAGTGAGTTAAATATGTACAACGGCTAGTGTCTGCTCAGCGAGTAAATTGACCTCTGCGTATTTAACCTCCACCACTTGTACGTCGCTCCTTTTCGTTAACAACATAAAATAGAGTGTCCTTTATCTAAGTCGATCATGAAAAATTGTTATGAAATTATTAATATAGGATAACTCTAAAGATCACTCGTAATTATTTAGCTTACAATCCTTCTTTCCAGCCAACATCTGTTTGTGGAACTACCTGCCTTCTTTATTATTTACCTCACGAACATAATGTTTAAATCTTCCTCTATTTAAGTCCCGGCGTTCTGCTGAACCACACCTGAGGAATGGTAAGTTATTAGGCAAGGGTCAGAGTGTGGTTTTACTTTCATTTATTTTAAATATTTTATTTTTCTTTATGTAATTTTTGTATTTAATTAATTAAATTTATAGTAATTTAGTTATTTATATATTTTTTTGCCCTCCTAAATTTGTGCAATTTAGTAATATTCATTATAGGTATCAGTATATATATATATATATATAATTATATATATATTATATATAATATATATAATATAATAATTATATATATTATAATATATATATTAAATATATATAATATATTAATATAATATAATATAATAATATATATATATATATATATATAAATATATATATATATAAATTTAAATATATATATATATTATAATATAATATATATATATTAATAATATTATATATATATAATATAATATAATTATTTATATATATATAATATAAATATATATTAATTATATATATATAATGTATATATATTAAATATATAATAAGATAATATTATATATATATATATTATTATAATATTATAATATATATATTAATATAATATTAATATTATATAATTAATTAATTTAATATTAATAATATATATATAATATTAATACTATTAATATTAATAAATTATATAATAATATATTAATTTATAATAATAATAATATATTAATATTAATTAATATATATATATATATATATATTTAATATATAATATATATATAATAATATAATAAAAATATATATAATATTAATATATATATATTAATATTATAATATAATATATAATTAATTATTAATATTAATTATATATAATATAATATAATATTAATTATATATATATACTTTGATTATATTATATTAGTGTTATTAATCTTCCCCTCTTCAAAAAGAGTCTCTAATCTCCGCTAAGAGAATTCTGGAAATTCCATAAATGGCCAAGCAGAAATGCTTTCATACTCAGTAATGCCAATTTATTATTTTTTATCCCCAAATTTCTTCACAATCAATTGATTATTAAAAAATCTAGAATTTTAGCTACTCTAAAACCTATCTAAATACAGTGGTAATCAATTAACTAAATTCTAAATACAATAATACAATTAAAAACATAATACGCATTTTTGCTACAAAATTTAACTTTTACGATGAATTTTGTTAAGAACACGAGCGCATTCCTCCTTTCAGCTACACTCCTTGGGAGAGGAGGGCGACTGCTTCAGTCCGCTATCCCTACCAGGAGTTAATAACATCACATCTTTAACAAGGACATACAGTATAAATCCTCGGTAAACGTTAACCAAATCTAACACACTGAAATCCTTCCTATTTGTTGTTCCGCCTATATCGACAGACCGTTGGATAATTTGAGTAAGAAGAACTTCAACCTGAACAGAATTCTTAAGTTACTATGAAGTGTGCCATACCTGAATTTTCAACACTTACCTCCAAAATTTTGCTGGCCCTACAATATCTCTCACAAACATATAGAGATCAATATCGCGAAAATAAGTACGGATATTTATTTTCGTAATCAATGAAAATTATTCTATAATTATGATTGTTTCATAACTCAATTATTATGTATGTATCAATATATAATTAGTTTTAATCAATATAAATAGGGAACAATAAAATTGAATCGAACTAATAAAATGAGGGAATTTGTAATAATAAATATATTAATACAGCATTAATAATAGTATATTAGAAAATTATGTAACATAAATAACAGTTGGCATAATATAATATCTAATATGTATATTACTTATATATTGATATATAATAATGATTTATTGATGTTAGGTAATAGAATATATCATTTTAAAAAGAGGGGAATACCTTATTATTCTTTTATCTTTATTAAAAATCAAGAGTAAATCTGATAACTGATAAATAAGGGAGTACAATAGAGAGAAAATATTAATAGTAAAATAAAATTATCTTATATTAAATATAATAATAGGTAAATATAATAATACTTATAGTCAAGGAGGTTTTGAGAATGTAATATTACTTTCATATCTAGCATATATATAAATATGTGAGTATATAATTCAAATTCTATCTCATTATTACATATTTATCACTGATATTAACATTAATATAATATGAGAGCGTGGTGCATTGTAAATAAATATAAAGGTGAGGTTACACTATAGTATATCACTTGCAAGTCAGTATCAATTATTACTAATTGATTAAAGATACAGTGATTTATGAGTCTTCTAAAGGTATTATCCATTACTTAAATATTTAATAAATAGTTAAAATATACAATATTAGTGGATGTTAATACTCACTCACAATTTTTCACTAAATATAAATGACTATATAGTTTTGAAATATGAAATATTTATTTTATATCCTCTTCAAGCTATCTGCAATGAATTTTACATTAAAGTACTCACTATTTAGTTTGATAACATATCTCCATGTATATAAATATTAAATATATTTAAAAGATATTAGTTGTTCAAAATGTATTATTATCTCACTTAAACTAATGAGCTAATATAATATTATGATCACACAGAAATTATGATTTCTATGATAATAGAGAGTTGGGATTTTCATAAATATAAAAGTCATTTTTTTTATAATCAATATTTAAGTTACTAGAACTCCTAAATCTCTTACTTTTGATGTCTCACACCAAAAAGCCTGATATATTTATGTAGTATTATTTTGTATATATATTTTTAATTAATAATGTATTATTTATATTCATTATAAGTATAACGCTATTATTATATGTATCTTTTATATTAAGGTAGGTATTATATTTAGCATTATTAATAAACACAGTATAAATAATATAATAACTAATATTGCATAAATTTGCGTTATAATAATATAAAATGAGCTATATTATATATTAATTTTACATATATAATAAAATAATAGAGTAGTTGTATTATTAAGTTATATGATTTTATTGTATAAGTCATCTTTATTAAGTAGATTAGAATCATTGATGCTCATTACTGTTTTTTCAACTCATTTTTCAGTAAGAAAATATTGATAATATATATATTATAATATAAATTAATATTAATACAAATAATAATTAAGTATATAATAATATTGAATAATTGCTTAAAATTATAAAAAATATATATTTAAAATAATAAGTAATATAATATAATACTCTCAGAAAAATTATAATTAATATAATTATGAATTATTTAAATATTAATAACTATTTTATTTAAATAATTATATAATTATTTATAGTAGGGTCACACATATTAAATATATTAATATAATAATATCAAATAAAATTATATATTATATAAATATATTAATATATATAATATTAATAATTTATTAACGATAAATATATATAGTTAGTAGTAATACACTAAGTGAGTGTGAGTGATGCGTTTGTACATTATATAAACGAAGTATATAATAAGGGATTAGTAATAGAGTTAACTGATATCATTCATTTCTATCGAGTTCTATACTACGGATTTAGTTATTATATTAGTCTAAATTATAGAGTCACATCTCTGAAAATATTATATTCAGATAACTCAAGATTTCATATCTTCACTGCATTAGTATATCGAGCACTTCTAATAATATACAATATTGAGCTAATAATATATTATATAATTGAGAGATACATAATTTCAGTTAAATTAATTTATATCTAATAATTTCAATAATACTAATAATTATATAATAATGTAATTGTTTTTAAAAATATACAATCTAATAAATACACTTCAACTAATATAAGCTTTTCACATATAAATTCTAAATTTAAATTTAAATTAGGAAACTTAAATAAATATATACAATATATAATACTATAATATTAATAATATGAGAAGTCTAGCTTTTGATAAATTTATACTCCTTCAAATCAGCGAATATTCAACATCTTTCCCAATCACAAACTTGCAGTAGAATAATAAAATGAGATCATGTGAGTTACAATGAATCGTATAAAGCACTCTATCAAGATATAAAGTAATAATATAGCATGTATACTTAATATAAATAGATACAATTTTATGGTCCTGATAATATCTTAGATATAAGCTCGTGAGAAATACATAAATTAATAATTATGATTATCGACAAACTTTTATAGTGTCTCATTTTCAGAAAAGTAATAATTTCTCTATAATTAATCTTCTGTCTTATTTCTTACTTTTAATCGTTATTATATTCATTCACAATCACAAACTTGCCCAAGCCTAATTCTTACATTTTCATTCACACATATTATTAATTATATATATCTCAAATAACATCTAAAAGCATTTAGAAAAAGTGAGTTATATGTCAGTGTTTTGGATTCCTACCTATACGTCATTCTTTAATATCAATATTCATGGTTTTATCGCATACAACTTATATTTCTAGAAAAAAAAACAGAATAAGAAATACATCCTCAATCAATATCATGATTCCATTAATAGAACTAAGAATTTATATTCTTCACTGTGTTGAATAATGTGAATAAATTTTAACTGCAGACTCTTAATACCTTTACATGTACAATTATGCATTTAAAGATATTGAAACTAAAAAAAATACATATATAGTGGATGGAGTTACAGAAAATCTATTTCATCGTTGGAAGAAGCAATTTGTTTGAAACCTTTTAAAACGAATACCGTTTCAAACTTTTTGCATCTTCTCAATCGGGTTTGCATGTACAGTATATTTTTGTTATTTATGTAAATTGTATTCAGAAAAAAAGGCAGAGCATAAAAGATAGAAGGATAGGTCCCTTTCCGAAAATGCGATTTTCATTGGACTGAAAATTCAACGATACTATACGAACCATTCCCTTCAAGCTCCCCATTGCAAAATGGAAGAGTTTTTCCCATTTTTTTATGTTTATATTTTAGGAGACTGTCATCACTCACGATGAAACAAGAAATGGGGAAAACAATTGCTAAAGATATCCACACTTAATTAATTACTTGAAAAAGTCTTCTTTTCCCATAGAGAAGGTTTATAGAGTAAAAATTAGAGAAATAAAGAGACCCCAAGACAGAGAAGCCACGCAGAAGTCATGTAAAGAGATCATTCCTCTTGTATTATGAGGGCTCCGCAAGGGTGGTGGGATTCTAGATGCCATTGAATCTTTCAAACACTTATCGTTGTAGTATTACCTAGAGAAGAGAGAAAGGGCAAAGCTATCTCGTTGTTAGGATATAGAATCTGTAAGTAAGGGAGAATAAATTAGCAATTTAAGCCTAAGATTTGACATTATTCTAAAGATATTATGGTACCTTCATACATATGACAGCAGTATTCCGTATAATGGAAGATGACACATTTGTACAGCTGGATCAAATATAAAGAAAAGAATCACTTAATATGCATAGAGGTCCAATTTACTTGTAACCCACATAATAACCATTGTGAGTTGAGATGGTTTTTTTTTACCAAGGTGTTTTTTATCGCTTATAGGAGAGAAGGCTGTGCATTCAAAAGGTTTTAATAAATAAATTTGAAAAAAGTTGAGGCAATCTTACCAAGATTTCTCACCCTGGTAAAAAGAAGAAAATCGATGCTTAAATCGAGAGGCAGTTCTAGAGTTAAAAAAAATAGTATTTTAAAATGAATAGAAGAATGGCGTGTAAACCCATCAAAGTATGCATATATTAGTTTTAAAAACTACTGAGGTTTTTAATGAAAAGAAATGTGAGAAATGAAGAGAACATAGTTAATGTTTTGCAAGTCTATTGCGTGAGAATGAAAACGTGGAAATCCATACTGGTCATAAAAAAAGAAGGGAAAGACTCCAAATGGGGTAGTATAATAAAATTAGCAGTAGATTAATCATTGAAAGAGAAATAGACTTCTCCACAGCGGGATGGTTAACGCGGTCCGACTCTATAACCACAAGACATCCACGTCCACAAAAGAACTGCTTCGAAATTTTTTAAAGACTCTCCGATTTTCTCATCCATAATTGTCCCACCGGAAAATGGTCATAAAAGACACATGTCCACCGACAAAAGGTTCAAGAAAGAAAGGGACGAAATGTCCAACTGGACAAATGTTTAAAATGATCGAAATGTTCGACGGACCAATGGTTAAAAAAAGACATAAATGTCCGACCGGGACATGGTAAAAAAAGAAGGTAATGTCAATGCGGAAAGATTGGTCAAAGACCAAAATTTCCGCTGGGACAAATGATCATAAATCCGAATTTTTTTTCTACTTGACAAATGGGCAATAAGCCCAAATGTCGCCGGAGAAAATGGCTGAATCATGGCCTCGAAATTTCTGAACAAAGTGTTCCTCTTGAGGACGAGATGGAAAATTGTCCGACCGAGACACATGTTTAGAAAATACAAATTCCGACTGAACAATTTGGTAAATGTAAAGACCAAATGTCGACCGTTGACAAATTGTCAGAAAGTACTAAATGTCCGACGGACAAATGTGTCAGAAAAGACTAAATGTCCGACCCCGATCAAATGTCAAGAAAGACTAAATGTCCGACCGACAAATGTCAAAAAGACCTAAAGTGTCCGACGAACACATGGATCAATAATAAAGACTGAAATGTCTCTACCGGGACAAATGGTCAAGAAACGACAATGGCTTATGCGAGTCATAATAAGTCCAGTCAAGACGAAATGTTCGAGCCGACAAATGGTCTAAAAGACTAAATTTTCTACGGAAAACATATGTCAACAAAAGACGTAAATGTTCGTCCGGTACAAGTGGTCAAAAAGACTAAATGTCCGAGTTCCGGACAAGTGGTCAAAAAACTAAGCCGCCGAACAAGTGTCAAAAAAGACTCAATTGTCCGACTTGACAATGGTCAAGAAAAGAAAAATGTCTCATGAGGACAATGATCAAAAAGACTAAATGTCCGCAGGACAAATGTTTAAAAAAGACGAAATATCCTGACTCATACAAATGTCAAAAAAGACTAAATGTCCGACCGGAACAAATAGGTCAAAAAAGACTAAATGTCTGATCGGGAAATTGGTCAAAAAAGAAAGAAATGTCAGACAGAGAAATGGTCAAAAACACCAAATGTCCGACGGACAAATGGTCAAAAGACCAAATGTCGTCGAAAAATTGGTCAAAAAGACGATAATGTCCGGATGGACAAGTGGTCGAAGATAAATAATATCGTATCGGGCACAATTGTCGGAAAAGAAGAAATGTCCCATCAAGACAAAATGGTCAAACAAGACCAATATCCGAGGACAAACTGGTAAAAAAGATCGAAAGTCCGACGTGAAAATGTCAAAAAAGTCGTAAGCATGTTCTACTTTGCTGGCTGGTCACCAAATCGAACATGTCCCTACGATCCCCACGTTCGAACCAAGTGTGTAAGGTAGGGCTCTGTCGCCACGTAGCTACCGCATATAAATTCTCGCCTCATCACTAGTGGGGGCCCAACTACCAACCAAACCTACCGACCTAAAACAACCAGGAACGATAGAGTCAAAATCAAAGACCCACACGTCTGTTCAAAAAAGCAAAACAAACAACCCAAAAAAAAAAAAAACAAGGCAAAACACAAACAAAACTGGTCACACAAACCCAGACAGAAGACTAGATCACGATAAAAAACCACGGCCAAACACTGAGTACACCACACACACAAAAACTCCGCCTGTAAACAAAGCAACGAGACAACCCCCTGGTCCCCCCCGCCTCGCGTGCGCACCGGCCCTGTCCCCCCGCCCCGTCCGCCGGCCCCTGGTGTCCCCCGCGCCTCCCCGACCGGCACCCTGGTCCCCGCCGCCCTTTTCTCCTTGCCCCTAGTCCCCCGCGCCCTCTTTTCCCCTCCTGCCGCCTTCGCCCTGCTTCCCCCTCGTCCTTGCTTTCCCTCTTTCTGCCTCCTCTCCTGGCTTCCCCCCCGTGCCCCTTTTCTTCTTCTGGCCCTCGCGCCCCTGCTTCTCCCCCGTGTGGCTTTCCCTCCTGCTGCCGCCCTCGCCCCGTTTTATCCTCCGTCCGCCTTCTCCTTTTTCCGCCTCCGCCCGCTCTCCTGTGCCCGGCCTTTCCCCTTGTGCGGCTCCGCCCTCTCTTCCGCCCCTGTCGGCCTCTTCCTCCCGCTCCCCGCTCTTCGCCCTCCTTTTCCCCGGTTGGGACTTCCTTCTTTTCTTGCCTCCTCCCTGCTTCACCCTTTTCTCCTTCCGCCCCTTCTCATCCTGCCCCAATACGGTCCCTTCCGTCTTTCTGCCTCCTTTCACTTCCCCCCATTATCCCGTCTTTCCTCCTTCTGCGCCTCTCCCCTGCCCCCCTCTGCTTTCCTTCTTCTTCTTCTCTCGCACTTCTTGCCGCACCCCCGCCTTTCCTCCTCCCGCCGCTTTCGCCCTCTACCCACTGTCCACCCCTTTCTCTTCTGTGCTTCCTTCCCCCTCCTTCCCCCTCCCTTTTCTTCCTTCCTGCGCGGCTCCCCTGCTTCTCCCCCGTCGGGCTTCTCTCCCGGCCCGCCCGGCTTCCCCCGTCGCGGCCTTTCCCTCCTTCCCGTCTTCGCCTACTTTTTTCCCCCGTCCCGCCTTTCTTCCTTTTTAGCTCCTCCATGCTTCCCACCCCGTCCGCCCTTTTCTTCCTTTTTGGCCCCTTGCCATGCTTGCCTCCGTCCGGCCTAGCTCGCTTCTGCCTTTCCCTTCCCCCCCCCCTCCCGTCTTTCTTCCTTCGCGGCCCATCTTCCTCTGCCCCGTCTGCCTTTCCTGTTTCCGCTCCTCCCCTTCTTCCCCCCCGCCCCTTTCCCTCCCCCGGCGCCTTCGGCCTTTCCGTCTTTACTGCCTCCTTCCCCTCCCCCCCGTCCTCGTCTTTCCTTCCTTCTGCGGCCATCTTCCCTCTTGCGTTTTTCGCCTCCTTCGCTCTTCTGCCCCCCGTCCCCCTTCCCTCCCCTGCGCTTCGCCGTGCTTCCCCCGTCCTTCCTTCCCTCTCTCTGCCTCCCTTTTCCCTGCCTCCCCCCGTATGGCTTTTCTCCTTCTGCCGCGCTCCGCCCTGGCTTCTCCACGGTCCGAGCTACTTCTGTTCTTTCCGCCTCTGCCAGGCTTCCGCCCCTTGGGCCTTTCCATCCTTCTGCGCTCCCCCCTTTTCCCCGTCCTCCTTTCCCTCTTCTGCGCCTCCCCCGGCTTCTCCCGTGCCCGGCCTTCCTCCCTCCTGTCCCGCTCCGCCCGGCTCCCCCTCCGGCCTTTCCCTCCTCTCCCGCCTTCCCCTCTTTCCCCCGTCGGGCTTTTCCATCCTCCTCGCCTCCCCCTACTTCCCCCCTTCCGCCCTGTTTTTCCTTCTCCCGGCTTTCCACATGCTTCCCCCCGTCCCGCCTTACGTCTTTCTGCCTCCTTCCCCTTCCCCCCCCCTTCCCCGTCTTTTCCTCCCTTCTCGGCGTCCTCCCCCTGCCCCACCGTTTGCCCTTTCTTCTTCTGCCTCCTTCGCTCTGCTTCCCCCCTTCCACTTCCCTCCTCTGCCGCCTTACCCTGCTCCCCCCCGCCGGCCTTTCCCTCTTTCTGGCCCCTCCACCTGCCTCCCCCGCCTTGTTTCTTCCTTCTGCCCGCGCGCCGCCAGCTTTCCCCCTCCGCCTTTCCCTCCGTTCTGCGCCTCCGCCGGCTTCCCCCCTTGCGGCCTTTCCCTCCCCTCTGCCCCCTTCGCCCCCTTTCCCGCGTCCGGCCTTTTCCTTTTCTGCCGCCCGCCCGCTTCTCCGCGCCCTGCTTTTCTCGCTTTGCCGGCTCCGCCCGCTTCTAACCGGCCCGCTTTCCGTGTTTCCTTATTCGCCCTCTTTTCTCCCGTGCGCCTTTTCCTTCGCTTCTCTCGCCTCCCCGTGCTCCTCCCCGTCCGCCTTTCCTTCCTTTTGCCGCTTTCGTCCCTGCTACTCCACCGTCGGCATTCCCATTTCTGCCCTTTCACTCTTCTCCCCCACGTACGTCTTTCTTCCCCTTCGCGTCTCCCCTTTTGCCCCCGTCTTGAACTTTGTTCTTTCTTCCCTTCGCTGTTGCTTTCCCCCCGTCCTCCCTTCCGCTCCTCCTGTCGTCTCCGCCCCGCTCCTCCCGTCCCGACTTTCCCTATTTCTGCTTCTTCTCCCCTACCCCCGCACTGCCTTCTTCTTTTACTTTCCCTGCCGCCTCCTCATGCTCTCCCCCGTACCGGCGCCTTTCCCTGGCTTCTGTTCTCCGCCCGGAATTCCCCCCCTTGCCGCGCTCCTTCCTCTCTGGCGCTTCGCAACATTTTTCCCGTCGGCGCCTTTTCCTCCTTCTGAGCCTCCGCGCTTATCCCACCTCACGCCATTCCCCTCATCTGAAGCATTATAAACATTTTTGAACGACAACCAATTTTCCTAATTTTGAAGCCTCAAAAGAATTTTCAAACGAAAAGAATTTTAAAATTCTGCAGGCTGAGAAAGGCTAACCAAACTTTAGGAATTTCCGTAAATATAAATCATCAAGATCTACTTTTAAAGTAAAGAATTCCTTAACTATTGTAGCGTTAGTAAATCTTATCAAACGTGAAAATTTCATAATTTTGAGCCTAGCAATGCTTGCAAAAGGAGTAATTTCAATATTTTCTTAATCCTAAAAATATCCAATGCGGTTTTCCAATTCTACTCCATAAACTGTTGTGTAAACGTGTGAAATTGTATTTCTGATCTTTAGATATGCTTAATAAACGTAAAAATACTAATCTCAAATCTTGAAATTCTACTGAAACGCTAAAGAATTCAATAATTTCTGAAATCTTATAAATGCTTACCAAACGTAAGATATTTTCTTAATTCTGAAGAATTAAACGTAGAGAAATTTCCTTAATTCTGCTAAATCAGAAAGTCTTACCAAACTAATTGTCTCACCACAAAATTTTGAACCATTATGAAACATTTTCAACGTAATTTATTTTCCTAATTTTGAAGCCTCATAAAACGCTTATAAAGAGAAAGAAATTTTCCTAATTCTAAAGCTCAGAAAGGCTTACCAATCGCAAGGAATTTAATAAATCTTACAGCATTTAGAAAATACTTTTCAAACGTAGGGAATTTTTTAATTTTCTAGCCTCATAAATGCTACCAAACGCTAAGAATTTTATTAATCGAATAGCTAGAAATAAAAACAAAAGTGAGGAATTTGCAGCTATTTCTGAATTCCTTAAATTCAACCAAACGCAAAATATTTCTTAATTCTGCCGGTCGCTCATAAACCATTTGCAACGGTATGAATTTCCCTTTTTTGAACCTTAGATTAAGCTTACCAGAAACGTAAGTGAATTTCACATAATATGCCTGAAGCCTAGAGAATGCTTATCAAACGTGGGATTTTAGACATTTCTGAGTCTTGTACATGCTTACCAAATAAGGAATTTTCTTAATTTTGAGACACTAAGAAATGATGTATCAAATGAAAGAGGAATTTCACTACTCTGCACATCAGAAGGCTTACCAAACATAGGAATTTCCCTATTTTGAAGCATTAGAAACACTTTTGAAATGTAAGGAATTTTCAAAATTCTGAAGCCTCAGAGAGGCTTATCAAAACGAAAGTAATTTTCTAATTTTGTAGAAATCAGAGAAGACTTACAAACGTAAATGAATTTCTTAAATCTAAAAGCATTCGAAGTACTTTTTCAAACGTAGGGAATTCGTAATTCTCTAGCCTCATAAATGCTTACCAAACATGAGAAGTTTTTATCAGTCTTGAACATTAAGAAATGTTCCCAAAGTAAGGAATTTCAGTATTTCTGAATCCCTAAAAATCAAACCAAATGTAAAGTATTTCCTTAATTCTGCGGCGTCATAAACTATTGCCAAAACGTATGAAATTTCCTTCTTTCTGAATCGTTAGATATTATTACTAAACCTAAGAAATTTCACTAATCCTGAAGCCTCAGAAATACTTACCAAACGTAAGGAATTTCAATATTTCTGAATCCTCATAAATGCTTACCAAACGTAAAGAATTTTCTTATTTCTGAAGCTTAAGAAATGCTTGTCAAACGTAAGGAATTTCACTAATTCTGCAGCCTCAGAAAGGCTTGCAAAACTTGAGGAATTTCCATAATTCTGAAACATTAGAAACACTTTTCAAACGTAAGGAATTTTCCTAATTCTGAAGCCTAAGATAGGCTTATCAAACGAAAGAAATTTTCCTAATTTCGCAGGCCAAGAAAGGCTTACAAACGTAAGGAAATTCCATAGATCTAAAGCATTAGAAATACTTTTTAAACGTAGGGAATTTTCTTTTTTCTCAAGCCTCATAATTGCTTACTTACGAAAAGTTTATTATTATATCTGAAGCCTAAGAAATGCTTATCAAACGTAAGGAATATCCCTAATTCGGCAGACTCAGAAAGGCTTACCTAACTTGAGGAATTTCCCTAATTCTGAACCATTAGAAACACTTTTCAAACCTAAGAAATTTTTCTAATTCTGAAGCCTCATAAAGGCATATCAAGCAAATGGAATTTTCCTAAATCTGAAGATCAGAAAGGCTTACCAAAAGTAAGGAATTTTCATATATCTAAAGCATTAGAAGTACTTTTCATACGTAGAGAATTTTCTTAATTCTCTAACCTCATCAATGCTTACCAAACGTAAGAAATTTTATTGATTCTGAATCCTAAGAAATGTGGCACAAACTGGCCGACCTCGTATCTTAAAATTAGGATATTACACCAAAGGCGAAGTATTTCCTCATTCTGCCTCGGCATACAACGATTGCCATAACTGTTTGAAATTTCCTTATTTCTAAATCCCTCATATGTGCTTACCAAACGTAAGAAATTTCGCTAATCCTAACGTTAGGAAAGTATTTGTAAGGAATCAAAAATATTGAAAGTCTTTACATTTGGTAAGCATGTTCTGAAGCTTCGCGATTGTAAATTTTTTTTGTTCAGCAAGAAATTATTATATAATTAAGAAATAAGGAAACTTCATACGTTTTGGCACTAGTTTATGACGCCGCAAAATAAGGAAATACTTTACGTTTGGTTTGAATTTTAAGGATTCAGAAATACTGAAATACTCAATATTGGTAAGCATTTCTAAGGTTTCAGAATTTATAAATATTTCTTATGTTTGTTAAGCATTTAATGAGGCAAGTAAATGTAAGGAAATTTCCTACTTTTTGAAAAAGTTTTCTATCTTTAGGTTTGTGGGAATTCTTACGTTGGTAAGGTGACTTTTCCTGAGCCTTCAGATTTGGGGAAAATTCCTTTCACTTAATAAGCCTTTCTGATTTTCTCAAAATAGGTAAAATTTCTTAGACGTTTTTAAGAAATGTTCTCCTAATCGCTTCAGAATTTAGAGAAATTCAACAAGTTTTGTAAGCCTTGCTGATGCGCAGAATTAAGTTAATTTCTCTAGCGTTCCGGATAAGCATTTATTAGCAGCTTCGGAGTTAACGAAAGTTTCTTACGGTTTGGTAAGCATTTATAAGGATTCGGAACATTGAAATTCATTACGTTTGGTAAGCATTTCTAAGCTTCAGGATTAGTGAAATATTTCGTCTGTTTTGACCATTTTTCCGGTCGGAATTTCCCGTCTTTTTTTGACCATGTTGTACCGGTCGGATATTTCGGCTTTTCTTACACCAATTGCGGTTCGGACATTTCGTTTTTTTTTTAGCCATTTGTCCGCTCGCAGCATACTTTAGGTGGAAAAGATGAACGCTCGCACATTTCGTCTTTTATGACCATTTGTCCGGTCAGATATTTCGTCTTTTTTGACCGGACAAATGGTCAAAAAGGACGAAATGTCTGACCCGACAAAGGTAAAAAAAGACGAAATGTCGATCCCTGGGGACAATGGTCTAAAAGACGAAATGTTCGACTGGACAAATGGTCAAAAGAGTCGAAATAATCCGATTGTGTAACTAATTATGTCCAAAAAAGACGAAATTACGAACCGAACAAATGCAAACCAAAGACGAATGTCGAACTTACAAATGGTCAAAAGACGAAATGTCTGACCGTCTTTTCTAAACGTATTTCCTGGTCGTTCATTTTTCATCTTTTTTGATCATTTGTCCAATGACATTTCGTTTTTTTTTACCATTTTTCCGGACGGAATTTGGCTTATTTTGACAATTTGTTCCGGTCCGGACGTTTCGACTTTTTTTTTACCATTTTCCGAACACAATTAGTCTTTTTTGACCATTTTTCGTTGGAAATTTAGTCTTTTCTGACAATTTGTCCGTCGGCACATTTAATGCTTTTTTTTTCATGTCGCAGCGTACATATGTCTTTTCTAACATATTGTCGGTCGGAAATTTCGTCTTTTTGATCATTTTTACGGTCGGAACATTTTGGTCTTTTTGACCATTGTCGTGTTGCATTGGTCTTTCTGACCATTTTTCCGATCGGAACCTTCGTCCTTTTTTTAGACCAAGCTTCCGGTCTGAGATTTCCTCTTTTTACCGATTTGTCCGGTGGGACATTGTCTTTTTGAGAACACCATTTGTATCGTCGGACATTCGAATTTTTACCATCTTTTCAGGTTGACATTGTCTTTTTTGCCATTTGTCCAGTCGACATTTATTCTTTTGACGATTTCTCGCCTCGGCACATTTAACTTTTCTGACAATCGTACTCGCTTCGCCCACCCATTCCTTTTCTCTTTCTTATCACCATTCTCTCAAACGCACCGACAACTTTACCGTCTCTTTTGCTGCACACTACCTTTGTCAGACCTCCGCAAATTCTCGTATTTTTTTACATTTGTACGCGCATCCGCGCCACATCTCGCTCCATTCTCTTACCTGATCTGAAGACAATCCTCTTTTTTTATAACCATTTTGTCTGGTCGACATTTTTGTCTTTTTTGACCATTTGTCCAGTGGAACATTCATCTTTTTTTATAACCATTTGTCTTTTTTTAAGAACGCATTCAGTCTTTTGAACATTTGTCGGTGGGTACATTCTTCTCTTTGACGATTAACACATGCCCGGTGGACATTTATTCTTTTGACCATTTAAGTCCCGGCTCTGCACATTTCGTCTTTTTTGACACATATTGTCAGGTCGGACATTTCGTCTTTTTGGATCATTTGTCCGGTCGGACAGTTGTCTTTTTGACCAATTGTCCGATTAGACAGTCTTTTTTTACCATTTGTCCGATCGGACATTTCGTCTTTTTTGACCATTTGACCATGCTTCAGAACTGATAAAATTTCTCATGTTTGGAAAGCATTTATGAGGCTAGAGAATTACGGAAATTCCTTACCTTTGAAAAAAATCTAATGCTTCTGATTTTGGAAATTCCTTACGTTTGGTAAGCCTCTCTGAGCCTACAGAATTAGGAAAATTACTTTCGTTTGATAAGCCTTTCTGAGGCTTCAGAATTTTAGAAAATTCCTTACATTTTAAAAGTGTTTCTAATGCTTCAAAAATAGAGAAATTCCTCATGTTTGGTAAGCCATTCTGATGCTGCAGAGTAAGGGAAATTCCTTGCGTTTGATAATCATTTCTTAGGGTTCAGAATTAAGAAAATTCCTTATTTGGTAAGCATTTATAAGGACTCAGAAATATTAAAATTCCTCACGTTTGATAAGCATTTCTAAGGCTTCAGGATTAGTGAAATTTCTTACGTTTGGTAAGCTTATCTAAGGTTCAGAAAAAGGAAAATTTCATACGTTTGGCAATGGTTTATGACGCCGCAGAATTAAGAAAATATTTTACGTTTGGTTTGAATTTTAAGGATTCAGAAATACTGAAATTCCTCACTTTTGGTTGGTATTTCTTAGCTTTCAGAATTAATAAAATTTCTTACATTTGGTAAGCATTAATGAGGCTAGAAAATTAAGGAAATTCCCTACGTTTGAAAAGTATTTCTAATGCTTTAGATTTATTAAAATTCTTTACGTTTGGTAAGCCTTTCTGAGCCTTTAGAATTAGGAAAATTCCTTTCTCTTGATAAGCGTTTCTGAGGCTTCAAAATTACTAAAATTCCTTACGTTTGAAAAATGTTTCTAATGCTTCAAATTTATGGGAAAATCCTCAAGTTTGGTAAGACTTTCTGATTTAGCAGAATTAAGGAAATTCTCTACGTTTGATAAGCCTTTCTTAATCTTCAGAATTAAGAAAATATCTTCCGTTTGGTAAGCATTTATAAGGTTTCAGAAATATTGAAATTCTTTACGTTAGGTAAGAATTTCTAAGACTTTATGATTAGTGAAATTTCTTACGTTTGGTAAGCATATCTAAAGATTCAGAAAAAAGGAAATTTCACACGTTTGGCAACAGTTTATGACGCCGAAGAATTAAAGAAATACTTTACTTTTGGTTTAAATTTTAAGGATTAAGAAATATTGAAATTACTAACTTTTGTAAGCATTGCTAAGTCTTCAAAATCAATGAAATTTCTTACGTTTGGTAAGCATTTATAACACTATATAGTTAAGGAAATTGCCCTGCTTATAATTCGCTGATGATTGTGTTTTGTGTGGCGAATCTGAAGAAAGTTTGAGTGGATTGGTAGAGGTGTTTGGCAGAATGTGCAAAAGGAGAGGTTTGAATGTAATTGTAAAAAAGAGTACGGTTATTGAATTGAGTGAGAAAAGTCAGCGGTATGAAATCCTGTTGGATGGTCTACAGTTGAAACTAGTATCTGAGTTTAAATATCTAAGCTATATATTGGATGAAAAGGGAACGGATAATATAGAGTGTAGCAAGAAAGTTGTGAATAGTAGGAAGTTAAGTGTTGGAATTAAATCCTTGGCGAATACAAAGAGACTAAGTCTTGAGTGAGCTTGGGTTTTGCATGCAAGTATGTTGTTACTGACGTTAATGTATAGTAGTGAAACTATGGCGTGGAATATGAGGTATAGATATAAGGTACAATTTGTTTAGATGAATAATCTTATAGGTGTGTCAGGTGTGAGAATAATTAATAAAATGATTAATGAACATATTATGGAGTTATGTGGTGTGAAAAAAATATTTATGAGAGAATAAACGAGTGTATTGAGATGGTTTCGTAAAATTGAAAGGATAGGTGATTGTCTGTTGGTTAAGCGAATGTAATGTGTGGGGGTATGCTGGTAATTTGCGACCGAACTGAGGGACGCAAAGAAAGCGGAATTGTGTCAGTAAAAGAATGTCTAAAGGAAGGGAATGTGAGTTTGTCAGAGTGCAAAATAGGAGTGAAGGCAGGGTTTGTGAGGAGCGTATGTTATGGAGCTTGAACACAAGGGATAAATCTACATTGCCGAGATACCATAGGGAGGGAACGTGGCAGTCTGTTGAACCTACGGTTATTATTTTTTTTACTACGTCCGAGTTCTCACTTAAGGGTATTTATTGGGATTCTCTTCTACTTAACTATCCTGATTTTAGTGGCATATTTACTGCACCTTCCCCAATCTGTGAGAAGTAAAGGGAAGATCAAAGAAAGATATATATAATAGCATATATATATATATATATTATATATTATATATATATAATATATATTATAAATT
>JABUQX010095602.1:50000-52174 GCA_015478945.1 Trachelipus rathkii
TATGACTAAATTAAAACACAAAGATGTTTTATCAATTTTATTTTATTGTAAAGCAATTGTATTTGAAATGTGCATCTCTAATGACTTATGGCAAAGTCAAAGAATAAAACATCAGTGGGATGGAGGGTTGTATGCTTGAAAGCTATTGAGGAATCATGGCTTCGTGGTTGAAAGTACTAGCCTGGCTTCGTTTGCAATATTCAAGCAAGTCCTCTGTTTTGTTTTAATTCCCATCACAGTTTAAAACCCATTCTCGCAGAGAACGTTGTTGAAAATGATACCATAACTTTCAGGGCTCTTCTTGGACAGGAGTTGGTCGAGTCAGCGTATGTGAAATCCAAAGAAAATCTGCATTTCATGCTATGGAGATTTGATTTTCAAGGCGTTCATTGGTTGCGCATTATGATCTACTCCTTTGTAGGAAATCATGCATCATAATAGCATAACAGGTTACACGAGAAGGGATGAATGATTCGCTGAAGACGTGTACTGTTTCTTGCGTTCACGTCTGGAAATGTAGCGATGCGCAATGTTTTGTTCAAGCCCCTTCAAACACTAGCTCATCTCTTTGTTGATGACTCTGTAGATAGTGATCGCGTTATTCTCTCAACAAACTGGTCTATGGGTGTGGAACTGGGTGAGTGACTCTTTCTCAAGCGTCAAATCCAGAGTTGCACGAAGTTTTCTTCTGGAAATGCAGTCACAGTTTGATGGGCAGCAATGACAGTTGTGTTCCGACCCTGGATACAGATTAACCATTATCAGCTCAGCGAATATGTCAGCCAAGTAACAAAGTCGAGCAAGCCACTCTTGTCAGTGAATGTGGTAGGCAAAAGGAGTCCTTTTGCTCCAGGAATATTCCTAAGTGCCTTTTCGGAGCTCGGATTGCTCGAATGTACACACCTTGTCTCGTGAAGCATGGTGTGGAAGACAGACTTTCAGACTGAGTCCTCCTATTCTCCTTGCAATGCTCCTTGAATAAACGAAGAATTCACATTGCCTGGACTGGATGAAGTTGACATTTTTCACTCATTTTCAAAACCCTATGCTTCAGATTACCAGGCAGCTTTTTGATCCAAGAGAGAACCGGTGATACTGATGTCAATGATCTCCAAAAAATTGTCTGATTCACAGTTTGTATGGAGACCCGGTAATCCAATCGATGACCACCCAATTATGTAACGGTGCTCGCATGCGATGGACACCTGAAATAAAAAATAGAATTTATTATAGATTGTGTCAGTTTGTTTATCTTATTTTTATTTGAATTATAATTATTAATGCTTTAAAATTTAATTAAATTTACAAGACATTTAATTTATATAGAATTAAATAAAATAAAAACATACTCTACCTACTGTTGAACAACGTGTTCAATACAAGTTCATTCTGTTAAAGAAACTGTTGATTATATTTGAAGATATCTTCCCCCTTCGTGGTTGTCAAAAGATCCTTCCTCGCACAATATGAACGCTTCTTTGATCTTATCCTGGTGGATTTTACGGACGAACCCAACGGGAGCAAGAGCACAACTGGCTACGTCACACAATTTATCCAAATTACAAAGGAGTAATGTTTGCTATATGAGAGCTTTCCTTGATCTCTGTCTGTGACTTGGGCAGATATCTGATGGCCAATGACATTGACGAGTCGGCCGAGATTGTGTTGCTTGATAGAGATATGGAATTCAGTTTTTTGCTTGATTCTCCCCACATATCTTGCTTACCATATCATATGAACAAGGCATAATCAGATTCTTTGCAATGGTGTGGCATTTCTGTTGTTCGGAAACTTTATAAGCAACAAAGTAGGATGTTGGAACCGATATTTGAACCGGAGTTGGAACAGATATTGGAACCGGAGTTGGAACCGACATCGTACCGAAGACTAGCGTGTGAGGTTAGAACCGCAACCGGTTTTGTACCGGATTAACCGATTCCAACTGCCTTGCTCCTTCCCTAATCGTCCCTAATGATAACTTCACCTTATCCTCTCACAACCCATGTCCCTCCCTCCTCCTTTATTATGACCTTCACCATGCCCTCTCAATATGTCACCCCATAATTATTATAATTCCCCTCACCCTCTCTCCCTCCACGACTTAAAGAAATGATTGAAAATTGTTTGATAAATTGCTTTAAAACAAATTATCTGCTTTCATTTCTGCAAAAAAA
>JABUQX010095603.1:5000-29515 GCA_015478945.1 Trachelipus rathkii
TGGGGTGGCGGGGGAAGGTGTTAGAATGATGGAGAATGGAAAAGAGTGGATGGTGCCCTACCTGTTATATGCGGATGATTTGGTTTTGTGTGGTTATCTGAAGAGAGTTTGAGAGGATTGGTACAGGGATTTGGCAGAGTTTGTAAAAGGAGAGGTTTTAAAGTAAATATAGATAAGAGTAAGGTTATGGTTGAGAGTGAGGACAGTCCTCGGTGGGAAGTTTTGTTGGATGGTGATCAACTGGAACAAGTGTCTGAATATTAAATATGCTAGATTAAAAAGGAACGAATGATGCAGAGTGTAGTAGGAAAATTGTGAATGGTGGGAAGGTGGCTGGTGCAATTAAATCCTTGGTGGATGCAAAGGGATTACGCCTTGAATGCTCTATGGTCTTATTTGAAGGTGTGTTATACCTGCGTTAATGTATAGTAGTGAAACTATGATCTGGAATAAGAGGTATAGATCTAAAGTAAAAATGTATTCAGATGAACAATGTTAGGTGTCAGAAGAATTAATAAAATGAGGAAATAACGCTTTAGGGTGTTGTGTGGTGTGAAGAAAAAGTAAATGAGAAAATAAATGGAACTACGGTGATATGGTTTGGTCATGTGGAAAGGATGAATGATAATCGGTTGATTAAGCGGATATATAGTGTTGAGTGTGCTGGGAATCGGGTGGGAGACCGAAGAAAAAGTGGATTGAGTCAGTAAAGGAATGCCTGAAGGAGAGGAATGTGAGTTTGACAGAGGCGAAAAGAAGGGTGTATAATAGAAGTGAATGCGGGGTTTTCTGAGGGGTTACGATTGGGGCCCGCCTGGGTAAACCGATCAACCCTACATCAATGGTAATTAATCTAGCATCACCTATAAAAAGATAACCTAACAACAACAGTCAAAACCTAACCTATCAAAGTATTTTAAGGGGAGGCTTTGATTTTGACTATTTTGGCTATGAGATTTTTCATTCTACGCTCGAAACGGAAATGTCTTAATTTTATCAATTTTTAGCCTATTTACAACAAAGGAAAAGCAAACTACAGATTTCTTATCCCCTAAAACGTCGATTTCAGGTGTTTTACTGTATCTCTACTGATCTGATTTATATTTTTAATTTTGTGATAAGCTATGTTCATTTGTCATTTAGGAGCTCACGTCCTACAATTTTTTTCGAAATGACTTGAAACAAACTATACGGACAATGATGTAATAAAAAAATGGCTGTTGTTTTTTTTTGATTTTTGAAACGACCCCAGCATTGATGGTCGAATTCCGAACCCAGAGAAATTGCGATAATTTCTTTCTGTTCATCAGATCAGCTTGAAATATTTAGGGCTTTGGTAGTTGGGAGAGATTCAAATATTTTATTCAGATCACTTTTTAATATATGCAATACTTCTGCCTCTAGGCATGGAACAATTTTTTCCCCCAAAAAAAATTTGGGAAATTTTAAAAATATATTTTTTGACAATACAAAAGTTTTAAAAATTAAAAAGGTGTACCTTCCCCAACTATACACGCCCAGAAAATTTGATATTGATTGTATGAGTTGGAAAAAATACCTCAATTTTTTACTTTTTCAAAATTGAAAATGGGAAAAATTGCGATATTTTTTTTCATCTCATTCAATCTGTTTAAAATTTTCATCATATCATTAGTTAATCTTTCATGATCTGATAATACTTCACGATAGCCCATAAAACTTTTTATCTAACAACTCTAACACCATCTCTTTCATTAGCATACCTTGTGTACAAATAACCATTTTACTAAAATTACCATCATCCATATATCCTTTATTAATATATTCAAAAAGAATAGAATATTATAGGTGTAGGTAATTACGTTAGAGAGCCGGTGAAAGAGATGGTGTTAGAGTTGCTTTGGTCAATTGTGTTATGGATTATCTTGAAATATTGTTAGATGATGATATATTAACTACTGAAATGATGACATAGTTTATGTAGAGGCTACATTAGGTCAGGTATTATTATGTTAACAGTAATTGATAGGTTAGGTTGCATAATAAATTATGTTGGTTTGGCATATATTGATAGGTAATGTATGCTAGGTTAAGTTTTTATAAGTAATATTAGGAAAACTACCTTTGTAGCTAGGGAATAGGTTAGATCAGTTAGGTTATGATAGTTGCTAGCTATGTTAGGTTTGCAATCTTCTGTTAAGTTTTGATGAATTTTTCTAAGTTAACAGATAATAATACACTTTTGTTACTAGATAAATTATTAGTGTAGAGCTATTGATATGACTGAAAACTCGAAATAAATGAAGTTTTGTTATGTGCGTTAGTTTGTTAGGGTATATATGACACCATAAAAGAGATATGCTAAGGTTAGCTAAATTATAATACTATGTCAGAATATAAAACGGCATCTTGACAGTAATTGGTAGGTTATATATTTTGTGTGATGATAGTTTGACTGATTTTGATAGGTAAGAAATTGCTAGGTTATGTTATGTTAAGTTTTGATACCTTATGTTATGTTTTGTTATGTTAACAGTTTTTAATATGTTACAAAAAGTTGGGGTATGTCAAGTTTTAATAGGTAAAATTGGGAATGCTATACAAGACACCTTAAAAAGGGATATTCTAAAATTAGGCCAAATCATGAAACTATAGTAGACTATGAAATGGTATATTAACAGTTATTGGTAGGTTAAATATTATGTGAGATGATAGTATGACTGATATTGCTAGATAAGAGAATGTTGGATTAAGTTTTATTAGGGAACGATAGGTTAGCTACCTTTGCTAGGCAGAAAACTTTGCTAATTTTATCTAACATATTAAACTGTGAATTTTAGCACTTATTCACAGTTTAATATGTTAGATACGTTAGGTAATGCGTAGTTTTGAAAGGTTATGATGATTTAAGTTTTTTTTTTAGGTTAGGGAATCTATTTTTATGTTAACGGTATTGATATGTTGGTAACGAAAAATGTTGGCCCTTATTCATAGTTCCGAATGTTAGGTATGTTAGGTAATGTTAAAGTTTGATAGTTTATGCAAAGTTTTGTTATGCTAACAGTTATTAAAATATTAGAAAAGTTGGAGTAGGTCAAGTGTTGATAGGTAAGATAGTTTGTCAGGGTTTAGAAGACACCGTTGAATGAATATGATAAAGTCATGTTAAAAATGTTGTTCAGTCAGATATTGATAGTTAGATTAATTTTAGGTAGGTCAGCTTTCGGTGTTAAAATATTTTGTTAGGCTGGACAGTACACCTTGAAGGTAAATGTTAAAGTTTGAATATATGTCGATAGTATGTCAGACTATGTAATGCTATGTGAACTGTACCTGTTAAGTTGAATACTTTGTAGGTGATGTTAGTTTGACTGATGTTATAAGGTCAAGTTTTGAAAGATAATGGGTGGGTAGCTGCCTTTGAAAGGTTGGAAATTTTGTTAATATTTGCATTTATTTATAGTTTATTAGGTTAGATATGTTAGGTAATGCTCAGTTTTGATAGATTATGATGATTTAAAGTATGCATGTTAAGTTATTTTGTTAGGTTAGGGCATGTTTTTTTTTATGTTAACAGTATTGATATGTTAGGAGCTTAAGAAAAGTTGGCAATTATTCATGGTTCCACTTGTTAGTGATGTTAGGTTATGTTAAGTTTTGATAGCTTATGTTAATATTTGTTGTGTTAACAACTATTAATATAATAAAAAATGTTGAGGTAGGTGAGATTTTAATAGGTAAGATAGTTTGTTAAGGTATACAAAACGTCTAAAAAAGGGATGTTAAGATTAAGTTAAATTATAACAGTATGCTAGAGTACCAAATGGTATGTTGACAATAGTTGGTAGGTTAAATATTTTGTGTGATGATAGTTTGACTGAAATTGTTAGGTAAGAGAATGTTAGCTTAAGGTTTGGTAGGTAATGTTAGGTTAACGATCTTTGTTAGGTAGGAAACATTGCTAGTGTTAGCATTTATTCACAGTTTAATATCTTAGATAAGTTAGGTAATGCACAGTTTAGTAGGTTATGATAATTTAAAGTATACATGTTAGTGATAATTGAATTAACATTTATATTTGGATAAATATCGATTAGGGTTTCTAAAGTTTTATATTGCTATTATTTAGTTTAAAAGTTTGTGGTATAGCTTTCGAGATAGCAAAATTTTCATATTTTATTCTTACTTTTGTTTTTACGATTGTTTGGATTTTGAGGTCCGTTCCGATTTTAAAATAAGGGCAAGATCCAATATTTTGCTCGGGCTGAGCCCAAATTTCCCCCCCTAAAAATGGACATAAAATTCGGAATTTTCACCCGATTTTAACTATATAAACACCAAGCTGTAGCTTTTTTGTCCTCTAAAACGTTGTTTTCCGGTGTTTTTCTGTGTCTGTAGTCATTTTTTCAGAATTTTCAATTTTTCAAAGCCCATGTTTTTGACATTCTTCGTATCAACTACCAAAAATTTTTTCGAAATGACTTCAAACTTAAAATATGCATAGATAGGTCCATTACCTACAATCGTTCAGAAGTACATTTTCGATTTTTTGAGTTTTGTGCTCAGCGTTGTCCAATTTACAAACCCATTTTTTTGGGATTTTGAAATGAAAAATTGCGATAATATTTTTTTTGTTCGGGCGAAGTGAATTTAATTTTCAGAGCATATGTAGTCGGGAAAGATGCACATTTTTTACTTAGATAATTTCTTTGTATATACATTAGTTTTGGATTTGTTCTTGGAACAAACTTTCAAAAAAAAAATTTTTTTTTTTAATTTTTTAAAAAATTTTCTTTTGAGTATACAAAAAAAAATATCTAAGTAAAAAAGATGCACCTTGACCGACTATACAAGCCCTGAAAATTTGATGCTCAATGGACAAGAATAAGAAATATTATCGCAGTTTTTCATTTCAAAATTAAAAAAAAAAGTGGGTTTGGAAATTGGACAACGCTGAGCACAAAACTCAAAAAATCGAAAATGTACTTCTGAAACGATTATAGGTAGTGGAACTATCTATGCATATTTCAAGTTTGAAGTCATTTCGAAAAAAAATTCTGGTAGTTGATAGGAAGAATGTCAAAAACATGGGTTTTGAAAAATTGAAAATTTTGAAAGAATAACTACAGACACAAAAAAACACCGGAAAACAACGTTTTAGAGGGCAAAAAAAGCTACAGTTTGGTGTTTATATAGTCAAAATCGGCTGAAAATTCCAAATTTTATGTTCATTTTTATGGGGGGGGGGAAATTTGGGCTCAGCCCGAGCAAAATATTGGATCTTGCCTAAATAGGTAGGTCTTTAACTTTTAAGATTAGTTTAAGAAAGGCTTCCTTTTACTTTTAATTTAGTTTTAATTTATTAAGGGAAAGTTTAATTTTACTATTATATGGGAAGAATAGTCCAAGAGAACCCACTTTTCTAATTTGCAGATAAGTTTCAACTTAAATATTTTTATAATTATCTTCTTTTAGCTTATGAAATTATTGGAATCGTATGTTTGCCAATGTGTTGGCAAAGGAGCTGCCAGAACTCTCTCTCTCTCTCTCTCTCTCTCTCTCTCTCTCTCTCTCTCTCTCTCTCTCTCTCTCTCTCTCTCTCTCTCTGGACTTTTCAAATATATGTGGCTTACTTGCTAATTTTGAATGTGTGGAATACCTCTTCTCTAAATTTACATTCAAACTGTTTTCTTTTACCTGAGATCCAGTAATGTAATGATCTGAATAGATTTAAAAATATAATTACTTCAAACAGCTCCATAATTTCTTTCTTAAGGATAGAGAATATGCATATACACTCACTACTTGAACACGTATGAAAAAAACTTGAATCTCCTTACTCTAAAGATCTTCGGCTTGTAATCTATCTTTCTACTTTTTTTATTAAAATGCACATTTTGCAATTATACTACTGTTTTCTCAAATGGGACAAACTTCGCTGTCGTTTTTAATTATATCTCTACATTTTACAACAAAATTGCAACTCAATAAATGCATTAATCTTCTATTTTAAAAAAAAATTACTGTACACATCACGGGGTGTTTGGGATTTTTCATGCTGTTCGAGGTTGTAATGGAGAATAATTCCTTTGATCAACTCTGTTATCCAATCCTGAATAAAAACACTTTTTGAAGTGCGTTTATGTTTAATTGATTTTAAATAAAGACAGCCAAGCTGAACCTTCTAACTACCACCCTATAACTCTCAGATACACTCATTATTCTGACAATGCTCACTGAAACTAACAACAATTCTAAATTTCCGGGTCATTTAGAATCTCAATAGTAGTAAGGTTACACAGATCGGCATCCACTTTTTACCCCACCCTACAGCTAACCAGATGGGCAAATTAGCCTATGGTTACGTGCTCATCCTTCCTGGATGCTTTTAATAATTTTCTTATATTTCAAGCACTTTTTAACCTTTTTTCTATATTTCAGGCACTTTTTAAGCATTTTTCTTATATTTCAGGCCCTTTTTACCCAATTTAGTCAGACCGGCAGCCGACTTGTCAGGGGAGTCGTCGACCCTTCAAGTCGTCTGTCAGTACAGTCATATATTTTTTTAATACTCAGCTACTTTCATGGGTGTTTTTTAGTGCTTTTTTATTTTTTATTTTTTTTATTTTTTTATTTTTTTATTTATTTATTTATTTTTCATGAAGTGTTTCGGAGTTCTAACGCGTTTCCGCATACAGGCCCCGCCGAACCGCGCCGAACCGCACCGAACCGCTCCGCACCACACTGCACCACGCCGGATAGTTTTTTTTCGCTGTTTCGCATCCTCGTTTTTCTATAACTCATCTACCTTCATGGTCCTTTTTAATCCGAAATATTTCAGTTTATTTCACGTAGGATCATGAATGTATTTTAATATCCACGAATACATCCATAGACACATACACTCACCCTTATACACACACACACACACACACACACACACCCTCATCATCCCAGTCCGTCCCTCCTACCCCGTTCCATTCACCGTATCTCTATACCCATTCCATTCACCGTGACTGCTTTATCTGTCTGTGCTCTCCAAGGAGGTATTCCCAATCCCCTATACCATAGTTTTCATTGAATCTATTTTTAAATTCTCTTTCTATATATATATATATATATATATATATATATATATATATATATATATATATATATATATATATATATATATATATATATATATATATATATATATATATATTATATATATATATATATATATAGTTGCTCTTGTACTCTTCTGGAAGGTTTCACAGGTATCCTGAACCCCTTGGGCCTTCTTTAAGGAATGGTCGCCACATGTCATTTTATACTACTACTTAGTCATGCGTTTGCGCATACATATATGCATCATGCGCATGAACATCTTCTATCTTCTGATGCGAATCATCCCACCCACAAGAATGAACAAAGGAATTGTGGGAATTTAAAAAATGTGACCTATACCAGTCACTAACCGAACTGCAACTCGACCCGTAGCCTCTTAAGGAAGTGTATTGAACTTAACTAATTGGGCTCCGTCTGAATGCCCTTTAATATATAAACATTTAGTCCTTACATATAAAGGTGTTATGCATAGCAAAAATTTTGGAAATAACTATTCATATTCAATGAAAAAGTACATCGATTTTGCATAAAAGGAAATATAAATATATATATATATATATATATATATATATATATATATATATATATATATATATATATATATATATATATATATATATATATATATATATATATATATATATATATATATATATATACAACAGGAGAAAGAGAGAGAGGCGGACAGAATAATTAAAACCATATCAATTAATCTTTACTTCGAAAAATACATATTCTCATATTCACACACAAGAAAGTATAGGTACACAAACGTGTACGTACTTGAAAGTACGAGTACACACACACATACATACATACACAGACACGTGTAACCATACATACACACCTTTCACACACACACACACACACCTTTCCACACACACACACCTTTCCACACACACACATACTGTATATATATATATATATATATATATATATGTATATATATATATATATATATATATATATATATATATATATATATATATGTATATATATATTTGCAAATCTAACAGGAGCCGTTTTATTGGATACATACACATTTTAATTAAAACATTTTTCTGATTATCAAACTATGACTCCATTTGCCAATTCATGTATTATTATTATTTAACACATATTTCATATTTGTGATATCAATATAAACTATTCAAAAATTCCTTTTCAAATATACTATGAGTCCTTCATTTTATTTCATACTCAAACATTTTTATTAAAAACATTTTGCGTTCCTAAAACTGTATCTCATTACAGACCTATTATTTAACACATATATTTATTAACATTATTTTTCTTTTATATTTTACTTAATACTTTTTAATTTTTAAATTTTTAAAATTGTATGTAAAAGAAAAAACCAGAGTGTCTGATATATATTCATTTTATTTTTACTACAGTTGTACGAAATTTTATTAAAAACATATACTTCCACTGAAGGACCTTATGTTAAATCAGTAAGTCAATAGGAGTGTTACCACAGCAACACAAGGGGCTTAAGTATGCTTTGGTTTTGCTGTTTATTCTGCTTTAACTCATGTTTTACTGTTTTATCTCATATGTTTACTGCTTTAACTCATGTTTTACTGCTTTAACTCCTTATGTTTTACTGCTTTAACTCTTATGTTTTACTGTAAATCAGCAAAGCAGTAAATCAGTACTAAATCCAATAGAGGTGTTACAACATAGGATTAGTGCTTTTGTTTTACTATTTTTACTGTTTTAACTCATGTTTTACTGCTTTAACTCATCTTTTTACTACTTTAACTCATGTTTTACTGCTTTAACTCATATGTTTTACTGCTTTAACTCATGTTTTACTGCTTTAACTCATATGTTTACTGCTTTAACTCATATATTTATTAACATTACATACCTTAAAGCAGTAAATCAGTAAATCAATGAGGTGTTACATAACAACAGGGGATTAGGTAGCGCTTTGTTTTACTGCTTCCTGTTTTAACTCATGTTTTTAACAACTTTTAACTCATGTTTGCGCGTATTTGGCTCATTGTTTTTGACCACTTTAACTCATATGTTTTACTGCTTTAACTCATATATTTATTAACATTACACCTTAAAAGCAGTAAATCAGTAAAATCAAACCGCAATTGCATAGCAACAAAGGGATTAGTATGCTTATGTTTTTACTGCTTTAACGCTTTAACTCATATGTTTTACTGCTTTAACTCATGTTTTTCTGCTTTAACTCATATGGTTTTACTGCTTTAACTCATGTTTTACTGCTTTAACTCATGTGTTTTATGCAGCACAACATACTGTTTTCTTTGCTTTTAACTCCTTATATCATTATTAACATTATGTTTCTTTTATATTTTTATTTTGGTTTTAATACTTTTTATTTATTTTTAATATTATTATTATTATTTACTTTCATTATTATTATTTTTATTATTATTTTTATTATTATTATTTTATTTTATTATATAAAATATTAATTACCTGTATCCTACTATTGTTATTATTATTTAGAACACACATACACACACACACACACACACACACACACACACACACACACACACACACACACACACACTGACACTTACACATACACTATGACACTTATACATATACATTACTATGACATACACACATTCACTATGACACTTACATTTCATAGACACTTACATTTACATTTACACACGTGGTCACACACACACACACACACACTTACACTTATACACACATTCACTATGACACTTATACACACATTCACTATGACACTTACATTTACCAATAGACACTTACACTTACATTTACACTTACACACACACACACACACACACACACACACACACTCACACAGATTTACTTACACTCACACAGATTTACTTACACTCACCAGATTTACTTACACTCACAGATTTACTTACCTCACCACACAGATTTGCCTCACACAGATTGCCACTCACACAGTTTGCCCCACACACAGACTTACTTACACACACAGATTTACTTACTACTTCCACTCACACAGATTTACTTACACACACACCCACACACACCTACACACACGCACACTCACTTACCTTCCATAACGTATAGTTGTTAGGAGCTCATTTTATGTTTTAATTAAACACATACATTTATATTACTCATTCAGATATAAAACTAAAATTATTTCAAAGTTTCTTAAAACTTCTATAATAAATCAATCATTATCTTTGAACAAAGAATTTATTATTAACTGTTAATACTTTTTGTTTATAAATTTTATAACTATCAATTTTTAAACATATATTTTACTTACCTTAAAGCAATAAATCATTAAATCAATGAGGCAGACCCCTATTTTCCAGCACCCCTCTACATCAAGCTATACCACGTTTTGTTCTATTGACTTACTGCTTCATCATCTTTAGCCATATAATAAGTATAAAAATAAAATAAGTTCTTCTCGGCTAACATAACATGTATTTTAATAAAAAAACCATTCTAGGTTTTTATTTGAAAGTAACACTTAATCACTTTATTTTAATATCATTTATTCGCTCTATGTTAACTAAAAATATTTCAAAGTTTTTTAAATAATTCGGATTTTCTTTATTATTATTATTATTATTATCTATGTACATTGACAATCCAGCACGAGAAAACACAACAACCCGCACTCCTTACAGATACGAAACTGACCTCTCTCTGTAAAATGTGTTGAAATAACTACTTTAGGCCTAAATTTAGGATAAGCCTTTTTGTACCCCGAGGCGATTGGCCTAATTCCAGGTCAAAATATAATTCAAACCTTTTTCTGTAAAAATGTGGTGCAATAACTACGTGAGGGCCCTAGATTTAGGATAATCCTTTTTGTATCCCGGGCTGATTTAAGCCTAATACCAGGAAAAGGTAATTCCAGTATATACAAGAATCGAGAATCAATGTTGTTCGTTTTTAGGCGACTGTTAAGCGGTGCACCCGGGGTTACTAACTCTGCTTTGTATTAAAAATGTTTATTTTTACTAAGTGTAATCATATTTATAATAATAAATTCCATTGAGAAATAATTATTAATTTCACTAAAATAGATAATAATTAATTCACTAGATTTATAGTAGATCACGTGAAGCAAAACGCAAGAGCGCCCGCAAGCGCGACCCGGTGCGGAACCGACGCATGAACCCGCCGGCGTAATATTACTACGCGGTCGCGAAAATATGGAGCGTTGTATTTCAAAGTGGTAGGGCATACATCCTAAAGGATGATATCTTTTGGACACCGGCCCATTCAGTATGTATAATATTAGTTTGTGTACTGTATCAAGGTATATTTACGAACCTTATAACATGTGTTCAAGCACATTAGTTTATTTAAAGTCCTGGTATATCAGTGTTTATTACAAACCAAGGGAGATATTCTCGATGGTTACCGAAGGCATACAACATCTGATATAGAAGAGGTATGAACTTACATACTTCGATGTAATTTTGAAGTATAATAATATGATACCAATACTGGAATTCCATACAGTGAAATTACGGATTGTACAAGGAGGGAAAGTTTATCATGCATGTATATTTAACTAAGATTGTAATTATGTAATAATATTTTAGAATAAACAACTTTTTCATAACTTATACACAGAGAAGATTAAAAGCGTAAAGACAAACCTTAAAAAGGAATGGTATGGGATAACTTCTATACATTAACTCTACGCTCTATGTAGGTGTAGCTTTAAGTCATATAAAACTTGTTTTACATACCTTAAAGTAATAAGATCTTAAAGTCATACCACAAAGAGGAACATGGACAGCGTCACACCCTGACTATTTGTTCTATTTCCCTTAAGGAATTATAACTTTAGGATAAATAAAACAATCTGTTTTTCTACAAAACAAAATGTTCTTTTCAAAACTAAATGTTTTTCAAGAAACTTTACCTGTGAAATGGTATTTTCTATAATAAAATTAAAAATGTTCAAGTAAGAAATAAAATGAACGTCTCATAATATAGGAAACGGAATATTTGAAAATACAAAATGATGTAATGAAAGTTTACAACGGCATATCATAAAGAGAAATATTTTCGCGACCGCGTAGTAATATTACGCCGGCGGGTTCATGCGTCGGTTCCGCACCGGGTCGCGCTTGCGGGCGCTCTTGCGTTGGGCTTCACGTGATCTACTATAAATCTAGTGAATTAATTATTATCTATTTTAGTGAAATTAATAATTATTTCTCAATGTAAGTATTTATTATTATAAATATGATATACACTTAGTAAAAATAAAACACTTTTAATACAAAGCAGAGAACTTGTGCACCGCTTAACAGCTAAAACGAATAACAACATGATTCTCGATTCTTCCCATCTTATGCTGGGATTACCTTTGGCCTGGTATTAGGCTTAAATCATCCTGGGATACTAAAATTATCCCTAAATTAGGCCTAACGTAGTTATTGCACCACATTTTACAGAAAAAGGTCAGTTTGAAATATATTTTGACCTTGAATTAGGTATTTCTAAATCGCCTCGAGATTACAAAAGGTTTATCCTAAATTTAGGCCTAAAGTAGTTCTTCAACACATTTTACAGAGAGGTCAGTTTCGTATCTGTAAGGAGTGCGGGTTGTTGTGTTTTCTCGTGCTGGATTGTCAATGTACATAGATAATAATAATAATAATAATAAAGAAAATCCGAATTATTTAAAAAACTTTGAAATATTTTTAGTTAACATAGAGCGAATAAATGATATTAAAATAAAGTGAATAATTGTTATTTTTAAATAAAAACCTAGAATGATTTTAATAAAATACATGTTATGTTAGCCGAGAAGAACTTATTTTGTTATTTTATACTTATTACATGGCTAAGGATGATGTAAGCAGTAAGTCATTAGAACAAAACGTGGCATAGCTTGAGTGTAGAGGGTACTGGAGGGCTTTATAACTGATTTACTGTTATTGCTTTAAGGTACGTAAAATATATGTTTTTACTAAAATTTCATAAAATTTATAAACAAAAAGTATTAACAGTTAATAATAAATTCTTTGTTCAAAGATAATGATTGATTTATTATAGAAGTTTTAAGAAACTTTGAAATAATTTTAGTTATATTTGAATGAGTAATATAAATGTACGTGTTTAATTAAAACATAAAATGTTTTAATAAATTATACGTTATATGTGTAAGTGAGTGTGCGTGTGTTATGCTAGGTGTATTGAAATGTGTGTGTGTGTAAGTAAATCTGTGTGTGAGTGTAAGTAAATCTGTGTGTGTAAGTAAATCTGTGTGTGTAAGTAAATCTGTGTGTGTAAGTAAATCTGTGTGTGAGTGTAAGTAAATCTGTGTGAGTGTAAGTAAATCTGCGTGTGTAAGTAAATCTGTGTGTGAGTGTAAGTAAATCTGTGTGTGTGTGTGTGTGTGTGTGTGTGTGTGTGTGTGTGTGTGTGTGTGTGTAAGTGTAAATGTAAGTGTCTATGGGTAAATGTAAGTGTCATAGTGAATGTGTGTATAAGTGTCATAGTGAATGTGTGTATAAGTGTAAGTGTGTGTGTGTGTGTGTGACCGCGTGTGTATAAGTGTAAATGTAAGTGTCTATGAAATGTAAGTGTCATAGTGAATGTGTGTATAAGTGTCATAGTGAATGTGTGTATAAGTGTAAGTGTGTGTGTGTGTGTGTGTGTGTGTGTGTGTGTGTGTGTGTGTGTGTGTGTATGTGTGTTCTAAATAATAATAACAATAGGCATGAAGTAAATAACATTAAGTATAATAAAATAAAAATAATAATAATAAAAATAATAATAATAAAAATAATAATAATGAAAGTAAAATAATAATAATAATATTAAAAATAAATAAAAAGTATTAAAACAAAATAAAAATATAAAAGAAAACATAATGTTAATAAATATATGAGTTAAAGCAGTAAAACATATGTTAAAGCAGTAAAACATGAGTTAAAGCAGTAAAACATGAGTTAAAGCAGTAAAACATATGAGTTAAAGCAGTAAAACATGAGTTAAAGCAGTAAAACATATGAGTTAAAGCAGTAAAGCAGTAAAACAAAAGCATACTAATCCCTTTGTTGCTATGCACCAACGTTATTGATTTACTGATTTACTGCTTTAAGGTGTGTAATGTTAATAAATATATGAGTTAAAGAGTAAAAACATATGAGTTAAAGCAATAAAACGTGGTTAAGCAGTAAAAACATGAGGTTAAAGCAGTAAAACGCCAGGTCAAAACGGTAAAAGCATTAAAACAAGCATACTAATCCTTTTGTGTTATGCCAACACCTCTATTCGTTTACTGATTTACCACAAAAACTGCCGGGCGTAACCGATGTTAGAAAATGGAGGAAATATAAGGAGTTAAGGCCAGTAAAACAGCGTAAAGGTTAAAGCAGTAAAACATGAGTTAAAGCAGTAAAACATATGAGTTAAACAGTAAAACATGAGTTAAAGCAGTAGAACATACGAGTTAAAAACAGTAAAACGCGAGTTAAAACGATAAAGTAGCAAAACAAAAGCATACTAATCCCCTTGTTGTTATGTAACACTCTATTGATTTTGATTTACTGCTTTAAGGTATATGTGTTAATAAATATAAGAGTTAAAGCATAAAGCATGAGTTAAAGCAGTAAAACGAGTTAAACAGTAAAACATATGAGTTAAAACAGTAAAACATGAGTTAAAGCAGTAAAACAGTAAAAAAAAACCAAAGCATACTAAGCCCCTTGTTGCTGTAATTTGATTTACTGATTTACTGCTTTAAAATCTGTGAAGTATATGTTTTTAATAAAAGTTTCTTACAATTGTAGTAAAATAAAATGAATATATATATATCAGACACTCTGGTTTTTCTTCTTACATAGAACTTTTAAAAATATAAAAATGAAAAAGCATTAAGTAAAAAAATACAAAGAAAAATAATGGTTATAAATATAGGTGTTAAATAAAGGTCTTTGTGACAGATACATTAGCAAAAACATAGAAAATTTTTTTAATAAAAAATGTTTAAATATGAAATAAAAATGAATGATTTATATTTGAAAAGGATTGCACTTTCGAATAATTACATTGATATCACAAATATGAAATATGTGTTAAATAGTAATAATAATAATAGGTCATATTGAGTTAATTAAATCATGAAACAACTTAAAAAAAATCTTAATGTTTGAAATAAAAATGACTCATAGTAACTTTTTAAGTAATATACATACCATAAATATAAACCCAGGTATCGAGATATAAAACAATAATATCAGCTAGAATAGTTGTAATATATATATATATAAAAATTATGTACTAATATATATATATATATATATATATATATATATATATATATATATAAATATATATATATTTCTTTATATAATATGTATATATCTTTACTCATAATAATGTGTGTGTGAAGGTGTGTGTGTGTGTGTGTGTGTGTGTGTGTGTGTATGTATGTGTGTGTGTGTGTGTGTGTGTGTGTGTGTGTGTGTGTGTGTGTGTGGGTGTAAGTAATGATGTGTGTGAAGGTGTAAATGATTTAGTTGATGTGTGTGTACGTGTATATGTGTGTGTGAGTGTGTAAGTATGTTTATATGTATGTGTGTGTGTATGGATGATAGCGATTTTACTCTCTCTCTCTCTCGTTGTATATATATATATATATATATATATATATATATATATATATATATATATATATATATATATATATATATATATATATATATATATATATATATATATATATATATATATATATATATATATTATTAAATTTATCTTTGTTTCTATACCCCTATCAATTAAAATAAGAAAATGTATATATTACTTTCTAGATTTTCTTAAATAGTTATTTCAAATTTGCTATGCACATCCTTTATATGTAAGGACTAAATGTTTATATATTAAAGGGCATTCAGACGGAGCCCAATTAGTTAAGTTCAATACACTTCCTTAAGAGGCTACGGGTCGAGTTGCAGTTCGGTTAGTGACTGGTATAGGTCACATTTTTTAAATTCCCACAATTCCTTTGTTCATTCTTGTGGGTGGGATGATTCGCATCAGAAGATAGAAGATGTTATGCGCATGCATATACATGTATGCGCAAACGACTTAATTAAAAAAAATAACCAAAACGATATAAACTACACACATTCCATTGGAGCTCCGATAAAACACAACCTGTCACTAACGCACACTATAAGCAACTATATATATATATATATATATATATATATATATATATATATAGCTCAATAGCAGCAACTAAGCAGTAACCAGTAACCAACTATATATAATAACCAATAATATGCAATATATATATATATATATATATATATATATAGTGAAAAGCAAATTTGAAAATAGATTCAATGAAAACTATGGTATAGGGGATTGGGAATACCTCCTTGGAGAGCACAGACAGATAAAGCAGTCACGGTGAATGGAATGGGTATAGAGATACGGTGAATGGAACGGGGTAGGAGGGACGGACTGGGATGATGAGGGTGTGTGTGTGTGTATAAGGGTGAGTGTATGTGTCTATGGATGTATTCGTGGATATTAAAATACATTCATGATCCTACGTGAAATAAACTGAAATATTTCGGATTAAAAAGGACCATGAAGGTAGATGAGTTATAGAAAAAAACGAGGATGCGAAACAGCGAAAAAAAACTATCCGGCGTGGTGCAGTGTGGTGCGGAGCGGTTCGGTGCGGTTCGGCGCAGTTCGGCAGGGCCTTGCGGTTAAGCGAAAACGCGTTGGTGAACTCCGAAACACCCCCTGCGAAAAATAAATAAATAAATAAAAAAATAAAAAAATAAAAAATAAAAAATAAAAAATAAAAAAAAGCACTAAAAAACACCCATGAAAGTAGCTGAGTATTAAAAAAATATATGCCTGTACCGACAAACGACGGATTTGTCATCTGGTTAGTTGTAGGGTGGGGTAATAGGATGACTGCTAAACAAAAATGGGGTAAAAAGGGCCTGAAATATAAGAAAAATGCTTAAAAAGTGCCTGAAATATAGAAAAAAGGTTAAAAAGTGCTTGAAATATAAGAAAATTTATTAAAAAAAAGGTCCAGGAAGGTAGATGAGTACTAACCATAGGGCTAATTTGCCCATCTGGTTAGCTGTAGGGTGGGGTAAAAAAGTGGATGCCGATCTGTGTAACCTTACTACTCTCAATACGTCCTTATCGATCATCATATAACTTTTGAAAATTTCAGATATATGGTCATCTTCAATTAGGGTCTAAAAAGAGTTCTGCGAAGTGACGTTTGATATATCTAAGGTTATTCAGTAGGTATAACATGAATCACTGCCTTTTCTACCAGCATTTCCTCATTCATCTTTGTTTTTTATGTCGTTCTAACTTGGAAGTTGTTAAGAAGGCGGTTTCTTCCTCTTCCCCTGTCAGATGTAATGCCCGAATAGTTCTAGTTTACCTCCTACCTTTTTCATCTTTCATTTAACAACCTCTTTGCAGATTTTCTAATTAACCATTCATACGTTAGCGTCTCTCTATTTCATTCTTTTACTCATTTCAAACGTTCTTCCTCTTTTGCATTTAGAGATACATTTTGATTTCAATTTTCCGATTCCAAATTTGCTAGTCCGAATAGGGCTCACAATGGGGGTCTCCTGAACCTTTGGGAAATTACCTCTATAAAACACACAACTACAATAAATCTACTTTCAAAAACATCTTCAATATTCGAAAATCTTTCTATGGTTTTATCTTCTCGTCAAATGTACAATATAAGGAGTTTTGATTTCAACGTAATAAAATGTCAGAAAATTTTTATATCACAGAAGTTTTAAAGTTTCAAAGAAGATAGAAGTTCTGGTCAAGGTGCAAAATTTATTTTCCTTTTCAAACTTAGTGCATCTATATATTGGTTTTATCCTCCCTTGTTTGTGGTACTGTTCTCATATGAGAGAAGGGGTTCCCTCTTCTGGATAAGGGCGATTTCAAGGATAAAAGACTAATATATTGTTCTTCCCTTTCCAACTTCATTGACTAATTTTTACGAAAATTTAGAGTTCAATCTCTTTTGTATAGATACTATAACGGCATTTGGCATATGAAGCTGATAACTTGCATTCCCTTTCATTTGAGGCGTTCTCTATGAGCATTGGGTGAAACGTCTTTACACAAGTTTTGTGTCTAAATTAGCAATTCCAGGATTAATTTTGGAGAGAAACACTTTTTTTCCCATCTCTTATAAGTGCAACTCACTTCACCTTCTGAATTTCATATTGAAATTAACTTTCCTCACCTCAAAATTTGATACTCCGATCAAATGAGAAATTTGTGTTAAGCATGAGCTTTTGTGAGCTTCTTTTAATTTTGCTCCTATAAAGAGGATTTTGGCGGTGAATGGTGATATCAGTTCACACACTTATATATATATATATATATATATATATATATTTATATTTATATTATATATATATAGTATATATATATACTATATATATATAATATATAGGTTATATATATATATATATATATATATATATATATTATATATTTTATACATATATAATATATATTATAGTATCGGTATATATATATATATTATATATTATATATAATATATATAATATATATATATATATATATTATATATATATATTATATATTATATATTATATATATATATATTGGCTAAATTAATTTCTCATATTTTACTTATATATCACCTTTTGTGGCACAAATTTCATTAAAGATTTAAACAATTGGAAGAGAGAGAAACATGTCCTCACCAGGACTCGAATCGCAGGTCCTGCGTGCGGAAATTAAAATGTCCATCTTCATAAACCATTACAGTCATCCTTTTATTTTTTAGGATTCAACTACACGGTATATCTTTTCACAACTATTATACTATATGTGATTATGGTGCGCTATTTAAGCTCAAATTTTATCTCTCACATAGATATCATATTTCATTAATAACTAAACTTATGTTTACATCGAGGTGAACACAATTACCAAAAAACGTTCTCTATACTCCCATTATCCCAATGTTGTAATCTAGGCGCATAAAAACTTCACCTGGAAGGTTTCTTTTTTGGGTTTGCGGGATGGTGTAGTGGTTATGAGGATGAACATTTCGATTTTCGCAAGCAGGAGCGGCTGTTCGAATTCCGGAAAGGACACGTTTCTTTGTCTTTCTATTATTTAGATCTTTATACCTAACATCTCTTATTTTGGGAATTTATTTAGCTATATTAATTTATTTAATAAACACGTTAGATGCTATTAATACTGTACAATAAATTTTTCCCCCCGGTGCCAACAGGTCAAATCATAACCATGAAGACAACAGCTTATATTATGATAGTTTATTATAATATTTGACGAAACTTTGCCTTTGTTATTATTATTTACCCCTTGTCCACTGGTAGCCAAACGGCACCCAGGTTATCTCGTTTTCTCACAGTTCTCTTTGACACAACGGTGAGTCATGGTTCTTCCTTCTTTGATTGAATTTGAATGATATTTCTTTAGAGATTTGTTGAAATAAAGTTTTTGCTTCAGAAAAAAGTAGTTTGTTGGATAAACTTTAAAAATAAACTATTTATGTTCATTTACCCGTGTTTGTCAAAAAATCTTGTAGACCATATTCTTAGTCTTCAAATTCAAAAAAATCCATTTACGTGGATAAAAAGAATCATTCCTAAAGTGTTATGTCAAATATTAAAGATATTCTTAAAAGTGCCCGTATATAATATCCGCCTTTCAAGGTTACATCAAAATTGACCGCTCGGCGGTCACATAGAACCAGTGGCGAGGCAAAGTTTTCCCACCGGTGGGTCAAATGGCAGAAAACGTGTTAAAATAAATTATAATATCGTGGAAGGGAATGTTTACATGGTGAAAAAAAAACGTTTTAATGAGAATCTAAGCGCGTTAAAACTTCACTTGAAAGTGATTTTATTGGATTACAGGGATGGTGTAGTGCTCAAGACGATGAACATGAGAACATACAATGAACATGACAATGAACACACGCGTGAGAGGCTGTTCAAATCTTGTCGAGGACACGTTTCTTTTTCTTCCAATTATTTAGATCTTTTCATATATATATATATATATATATATATATATATATATATATATGTATATATTATTTATTTATATATATATATATATATATCTATATATATATATATATATATATATATATATATATATAATATATATATATTATATATATAGATGATAAATTGTTTTAGAGAAGCGGACAACTATGCATCAATCCATAATCTCAAAAACTACAATAGCCACAGAGAAAAGGAATACATTGCTGAAGCGTGTAAATCTTATTACCGGAATGTAAAAAAAAATAAAAAAAAAATATATCTCAAAAACTACAATAGCTACAGCGAAAAAGAATACATTTTTGGAATCCTGGTAAAATTTTAGATAGGAAAATGTAAAAAAAATAAAAAAATAAAAATATTATTGCTAATAATTATAGTAATATGATTAGAGAGCCTATTTAGAGACCTTTTATTGGTTACTCGTTAAAATAAATAGACTTTCTATTAAATTTTGCTTTTTTTTTCTTTTACTAAAGAATACCCAAGGGTATACCGCACCGATGGCAGGAGTCGGGGTCTCTCGGCCTTCCGGGGAACTACGGGGTAGGACTAATTCCCCCCCTCCGGGGAGGGTCTCCGGAACCCCCGCTCTTTGGTATTTGGGTGTCGCGGGGGTTCCTCCGCCCCTCCCCTACGGGGTATGGAAAACGTCCCCCCCTGTGTTTCCCCGTCGGCTCGAGCCCCTACATGCTCTTGTTATACCTTAGAAAATAATATATATATATATTATTATGTCCCTGTCCTACACAAATTCCCATTTATTTTATTTATTTATTTATATTTTTTTTTTAAATTTTCCTAACTAAAATATTTTTCAAATATTCAAAAATTTTTTTTTTTTTTCTTTATTTTTTTTTTTTTTTTGTTATATTTTTTTTTTTTTTTTTTTTTTTTTTTTTTTTTTTTTTTTTTTTTTTACAGTTTCCGCAATAACATTTTGCCAGGATTCCAACAATGTAATTATTTTAACCTGTAACTAATTGTAGTTTTTGAGATATGGATCGATGATAGTTTGTCGCTCTAAACCAAATATCACGGCTATATATATATATATATATATATATTACTATATATATCATATATATATATTTATATGATATATTATTTTCCTTTATTATCTTATATATCTTTCTATTATATATTTTTCATTCTATATATTTATATTATAATATATATATTATATATATATATATATATATATATATATATATATATTATATATATATAATATATATATATATATATTATGCCATAAATTCTTTTGCCAGTTATTTGAAAAAAGGAGATACTGGCAGGAAATGAAACTAAAATTGATGCTGGATTTAGATTTTAAAAAGTATCAAAAAGGAAAATTATGTTAAAATATTGAAAATATGAAATTTAAAATTAAAAAAAAAAGGGGAATAAAATGTTCACCTGTAATACTTTTACAAATATTGATAGGCTGCTCCATTCCATTATATTTGCTAGTTCTAATTTTTTATTTTTAATTAATGATATATAAAAATTTAAAGTATATATGTAAATACATATATATATTCTTATGAAATAAGATAAATATATATATATATATATATATATATATATATATATATATTAATTTATAATATATATATATATATATATATTTATATAATATATATATATATATCATATATATACTATATTTTATTTTTTATTTTTTTAAACACAAACACACTCACAGGCAGAGCCCTAATCTAGAGGGGGTGTGCTCAATTTTAAGTCCGAGCAGACGGAGCCAAAGAAGAGATGGCTGCACACAAACATCGACCGACGGACAAATGACAACCTGGGTCTCTCGCTAGTTGGGCGATGTGCTCTCAGCTGAAGTTGCTACGCGACGCTATCTTGTGCTTGATCCATTCCTTCTTGACCTATACCGAGGCCGACTCCGCCGAATGTAAGAAGAAAATCTTCATAATGACAAAATGGCGCCTTCAATTTCATATCCTCAGAGAAGAGAAATTGGATAAAGAAGTACTAACTTCAATCAATCCAATACGAAGAAATATATATATTATATATATATATATATATATATTATATATAATATTATATATATATATATATATATAATATATATATTATTATATATATAATATATATATATTATATATATATTATATATAGGAGCCATGCGACGCCGGGCCCACAGGTCGTATTTAGTTTTATTTAACTAATTGCTCACCGTCAACCCCTCGGCGTTAGGAAGCATTTAGAATATAGAAGACAGTAAAAAGCTACATGGGCCTATTCGAGACTGCCCAGTCAACCCACTCCAATACATGCTCTAGCAAATCCACAAAAGCCTAGGCTTGTCAAGTTGTTGTAACTAAATACACCAATTTGGCTAGTCAATAACTAATGATATATAATTATGATACCCAAACATCTCACTGCATTAATACTAAGTTAAATGGTGCACAATGCTGCATTAACAATAACTGCTATACTCAATAAGGCCGCCTATTTTGGCTTCGTCAATATATTATATGATACGCGCAACCCATCCATAACGACAAATTAACCGTTCTTAATGTTGGCAATCAGTCCACTCAAACCTCCTCTGGCAGACTATCCCAAAATTTAACAACTCTAATTACTGAATGCAATGCTTTCTTATATCACACGATGGCTATGTTCTCTTGCTTTAATTTTTCTTTTTTATTTTGTGACTTTTCTTTTCACCTGTCCTTGTTCTACTATGAAAAATTTATTGGTTTCTATATTATCAATAGATGTTAATATTTTGTAAGACTTGTATCAATGTCCCCTCTGAGAAATCTGTCTTTCTACAGAAAACATTCCTAACTCCTTAGCCTCTCCTCATAGCTCTTACCCCTCAAACCCAGAAATCATCCTTGTTGCTCTACGTTTGCACTCTCTCTAGCATATCTAAGATCTTTCTTTAAATAAGGGGCCCAAACTTGTGCACAATACTGAACTATTACTCGCCTAACATAGCTATTATATTCAGTCTTACTTATTAATCTTGCTTGCTCTTGTAAACATATAGCGATTTAATTAATGCCAGCATCTTATTAAGCTTTATTTCTAGCTTCCAAACATTGATTAGCTACTATTCTATTACTGGCTACTAATCCACATGCGCCTAAATCTTTTTTCTGGTCCACAGACTCAAGCCAGTCCCCCCATTCATTCGTAGTTAAAATTTTTATTTGAGTAACCTAGGTGAAGAACTCACTTTTTTACTATTAAATTCATTTGCCACTTATCTGCCCACCCAAGAAGTTTATTAAGATCATTTTGAATCTTTAAATGCATCATTAACTATTCTACTGAGGTGGCCACTTTAGTATCATCTGCAACTTTAGAAACCTTAGCATTAAGTCCTGTCTAAATCAATTTAATATCTATGAGGAACAATTGCCCAGCACGACCCTGTGGGACACACTCTTCACTATTTCATATGATGATATCCATTTAGTTGTACACACGTTGTTCTATTTCGCAAACCACTCTTTAATCAGATGTACCACGTCCACTATACACATTGCATAACTTTTTTCATCAGCCTTATGTGGGGATCCTTATCAAGGCTTTACTAAGTCTAAATATACAATATCAACTGGATCTCCTCGGTCAATGCAGTCAGTAATGTATTCCATAAATTTTAAAAGTTTTGTCTTGACATGACCTACCCTTTCTGAACCAATGCTGCGGAGTCATCATAACCTTGTGTTTATCTTCTATATTCTCCTATATGGACCTTTTCAGTAAACTTTTCCAGAACCTTACCAACCAGAGAGTTAAGTCTAACTGGCTATAATTTCCCAAATCTTCCTTACTACCTTCTTATAAATAGGCACACATAATGCTGGTTTTCCAGTCATCTGGTACATCATCAAATGTTATAGATCGCTTAAAAATCAAAATACAGTTGCCTTTTTGCAATGCTTAACTACCCTCTTTAGAATTCTATCCATATATACCATCAGGGCTGCCCAGCTTTCTTTTGATCAATGATGATCTAATAAAACGTTTATATCTTTTACACACATCAAATTCAAATTCTGGTAAGTCTATTTGTTTACAATATAACATGCATACAGAACTATTCGTTCGAACTATTATCCTAATCTTCTTGTAAACAAAACAACGTTGAAGCAAAATAAGCATTGAAAATATTGACCACTCCTTATCTGAACTCACTAATTTTTGTCATCAATTTTAATTGGACTTATTTTAAAATTTTTTAACTTTTTTAAATTTTAAAAGCTAAAATAACTTTTTCTTCAGTGTTCTTATTATCTAATTTGGTTGCCTGTTTGGTGCTAAATTTATGAATTTCCTTTCTGT
>JABUQX010095604.1:15000-28554 GCA_015478945.1 Trachelipus rathkii
ATTGTAATAGGTTACACTCGTAGGTTTGAGTTTTTAGGGTTTTCCATCTATACGCGACGAGTGTGCACACGTATCACGATCGCATGAGAATAAATTTCTTGAACAAGAGAGGAGTGAGGAGTTTGGCTGCATCGATATTACTAATAGTCAAGCATAATATGATGGCTGTTTGCGGCATATATTTGACTTCTAACTTACACGTTAATCTTAAATATATATTTCACCAAGTTTAAATAGTAAATAGGTTTCGTTCCTAATAATAAAAAGCTAATGCAAAGACGAGATCATGTAAGTAACTTATGTATGGTAATGGTGATGGAGACAGAAGTAGATCAAACCATCAATAGTCATGCGAATCCACTCATTTGATCCACAATTTACCCTACAACTAAACACAAACGACAATACAACACTCATGACCCACGAAACAGCTACAAACACACAAACAACACTATAATTAATCATTATATATAAGTAGAGGATGAAAATCGCAACTAGCGACCAGAGTATATTTTTTAGATAAAGAAGAAGGGTTAGATGACCTGCGTTCTATATATAAAGCCAACGCGATTTAGTTAAAATTAAAGATTTAAAAAATTTACTTATTATTATTACGAAATAGGAAATATATATTTTTTATATATTTTAAGTTATACAATAAAATAAATAAATGATAATTTTTTTGGCAACTTTAATAGTAATAATATCTCTTCATTAATGACATTAATGTGGACCAATGGGTAATTAAAATCTTTGCAAGTCCTAGTAACTGTTGATTATATATAATTAATCAATTACAACTCTATCATTTATTATGCATTATAAGTACTATAAGTTTTTTGAATTGTTTGCTATAATTAAAACAAAGAAGGGATATTTCTAAGTTTCATATATAATAATATTAAATAATAATATAATAAATATATATATATAAATAATATATAATATATATATATATATAAATTAATATTTAATATATTATATTATATATAATATATATATAATATATTAAATATTATATATATATATATATATATATATATATATAATTATATATATATATTAAATATATATATATAAATAATATAATATATATATATATATATATATAATATAATTTATATATATAATATATTATATATATTGGGTATCATGACATCATATATGTAGGGTCTTATGGTGATGATAATATATTTATCCCAGGTTATGGTATTTTGGGACTAGTACAAAAGTGCATATTATTATTAATCAAACTTTACTATTTATCATTATTATTAGTTTTTATCTAAGAAAAAATTTATAAATAGGGGTATTAAGTTAAGCAGTAATAAGCTGGCAATTGTAAGCAATAATTTTATACTTATATGTATCAGTAATATTATAATATTATTATATAAAATATATCTAATTATCTATATAACAAACTCCCCAGGTAATGAAGCTTTTCTGCCATGTATCAGTTAGTTCACATGCGATCTTTACTCCTTTGGCTGGGTTATTTCGAAACTTTATTATAATACCCAGAACACTTACCATAGAATAAGCATTTATTTCATCGGCTAGCATATTACGGTTTTAGCAAGTAGCCAGTTCCACTCTAGTAGAGTTAAAACACTGTACTCGGTACAGTGGATTATATTTCGCCCTTTTTAGTTACCGATAACTTATGACTAAAATCTTATTTTCATCATTAATCTTACTTCTCATAAAATATAGAACTCGTTCTCCAAGAGCTCTCCAGTAGGACTAAAACGCTTTTTAGTGCCCACCCGATACAGATTAAGCAGAAGAAACACGCCGGGCTCAAGACTGAAAAGTAAGGCCGAAGCAATGGAGCACCCATAACAGCGCCAGAGGAACGCCAGATGGATATGTAGGCTCCTCGGTTGGGCACTAAAAACAGACAATTGCAAAAAAGTATTTGAAAAGTAGTTTTTCATCATGTTTAATTATGATTTAGTAACGGCCACCGGGGCTGGCGACCCAAAGTTAGAAACCTCAGCATGTCACAATCTACATCTCATAAGATACAATCAATGAGCATCTCCTTCTCTCTTGGGGTGACTCTGCTCGCTCTCGAAGGACAGACTCGGCTTCGCTTATCGGACAACATAATCAACATAAATATTTAATATTTAAAAATTTTGTTTTTACACATTTCAATTAAAAGATGTAGGCGCCCGCCTTCTCAATACGCGCTCACACCTCCTTACCTACTGTGGAATACTACCGCCCGGTGGACGGGCATGCCGGCTTTCCTGGCAAGTCAGATGGTTTAAGGCCCTTCACAATTAAAGAGTGGGCACCAGGGAGCTAAGAAGTTATGTATATATTGGTATACTTTGTAATATAATATTATTATAATATATATATTAATATATTTTATGTATATAATATTTTATATAATTAATATAAATATATATATGGTGGATAGTGCAACCGACTCCAACTCCATGTATATATATATAATATTTATTAATATATATATAATATTAAATAATATATAATAATTATATTATAATGTATATATGTAATATATATATATATTAATATTAATATATATATATATATATATATATATAATATATCTATATAGATATATATATATATATAATTATATATGATATATTATATATATATACTAATATATATTTATATAGTATTATATATATATATATGATAATTATAATAATTATATATATAATAATTATATTATTATAATATTAATATATATATATATTAATATATATTATTATATATATATTTATATATAATAAATAGATATATATATATATATATATATATATTAATATATATATATATTATTATACTATATATTATATATATAATATATATATAGTATATATTAATATAATATATATAATACTATATATATATATATATATATATAGATATTTATTGAAGTTATTTGAACACATATAGCTATTATCTCATATTTTTAAAATATTTATTATATAATAATATATATAATATATAAATGTATATAGGGTGGCTTAAGTTTAATTCGGTAACTTTTATGGGACTACTATCTTGATTAGATTTACATAAAACGGGCTCAATCATCTAAGCTACATATAAAGATCTAATATATATATATAATATGATAAATAAATATATATATATATATAGAAGAATATATGGAACTATTAATGTGAAAGACTATGAAGTGTATTAACAAAAAAATGAAAACTAAATGGAACATTATTTAAAATATTTACTTCTTATTGGTAATAACCTAGTATAATGTACGTTAATACAATTTATAAATTATATTATTTATAAATTACTTAATAATATGTCTATATATATAATATATATATTATATAATAAATATATTATATATATATTATATATATATGTAAATATATAATTAGTTATAGAAACAATTACCACTTTTAAAGAATTATCAAAATATGAGAAATGATCTAAATAATAAATAGTAAATTAACATGTTGGGTATTACAGTATTTCGAGACTAGTACATAACGTCTCCTTCATCATCATAGTACTTAAATGGTTAAGTTATTATCCACATTAAATTTCACACTCTAGACCATTTACTTAATTATGTATAAGTTCTGTAGGAGGAGAACGTTAGTTACTAAGTCTCGGGATAAATCGAGGTAAACAACTGTTTATAATTTTATTAATATTTTGATTTCCCTATTTAGTTTTTAAGTGGGTTTTAAATTGTTTCCTTTATATATATATATATATATATATAATTATATATATATATATATATATATATATTATATAAATATATATATCATAATATATATATAACATAAAATCATAATAAATAAAAAACAAAAATAAATAAAAATATATTATATATATAAGGTATGTATTGTTATCTTTGAGATTTCTAATTGTACATAGTTTTCGAATAGAAACTTTATGTTATGAACTCTAAAAATGAAAGTATCATAATCTAGATCTCATTTATTTAATTTGGGATTATTTTATTTACTCTCCGCGCGACGATATTGACACAAAGAGTAAGTTCAAAACTGAACTCCAGTTCCCAGTCCCGGGTGGGTCACCTTGGCAAGATTTAGGTTCCTGTAGCTACGTCGAATTGGCAAGTAGATCAATGACAGGGAATAGAATAGGCGAGGGCCAAGGAATAGGCATAGCAAAGACGACTTATAGAGTTTGGGTAAAGAAAAGATGCACTCTTTCTGTCATAACTCCTCTGCGTGAATTCGTACACTAATCAGTGTCTTTATGGATACCAGCAAGAGAGAAAAATACTCTTCAGCGTCTCATTCGAGATTTGGTTCGCCTAAGCCGATAAACAGAAAATAAAGTTAACTTAACCTTGAGAGGGTGCTTTGTATTTGGGCAGTAACTTTTAAAAATGAGTGGACAATCAAAAGGCCAGCAAATCTCAGTCTTATCTGTTGGGTAAGTCACGTTCTCTCGTAGGCTTCATCTGCGAGGGTCAGGATACTTCCGTTCGGGTGCACGAAATCGAACTCTTCGAAGATCGGAGCTAGATCTTTATAGCATTTGCTGTGCGTTGGTCGGCAATGCTCGATCTCAGATTTCGAGTACTGTCAGAGTGGATACTCTGCTGTCGAATCTGCTACTTCGGTGCTCTGACTCACTTTTTCGTATGGCGGTGCTTTAACGTGTCATTCTTCTGTCTACTTTAGCCTACTTATTATTAATACACAGTAGGAGCGACGTTAAGAGTATAAATAAAGATATCGATACTTAGCGTTTTATATTAGTTATTTTCGGACCAAAAGGATTTGCACCCTTTTCTATAGGAGTGGTAATAAGGTAAATACGAGTAGATTGATATTATAGGATTCCAATATTTTAAATATAAAAGAGGAAAAATATTGTAGTTTTTCTTTAATTAGGGACTAATATCCTAGATAGAGTGAGAAGGAGAGTTTCATGGATTATGGTGAGAGGAGCTGTGTGGAAGGTGGATAGGAAAAAGACCAACTGCTCATCATAATCTACTTAGATAGTAGATGATATTTTTAATTAGCTCAAAATAGTAGGTACAATGAGAGAAGAATAGTTAAAAATGGAGGTGGAGAGTGAATAATTGCTTCACAGTGGATGAAAACGAGGTAGTAAATTATCACAGAAGGTAGTAAATCAGAGAGGCTCATATGATATATATGCATGTATGATAATAATATATTTTAAAAAAATTTAAATGGATTTTTCAAACTCACTCAAGGTATGTAATCTCATAAATACTACGAAATAATAATTGAACTATGTTGAATACACATATAAAACTAAAAGTAGCCTTTGCCCCGCATTTCCATTACAAAAAATCAATTTGATTATTAATATAGACTTATCTGAATCTTAGAATTGGATAGTGGACACTGAATTGGTGCACCTTATTTCCACTCTCTGGAGATGTACTATATTTTTGGAATATACCTCTTATCATGATTATATATTTATTTTTGTTGGCTTTTGATTTTTATTTTTACATCAGTTAGAGAGTTAAATTAACCAATTTCCAAAGTAAGTGTACATAGTATTTATTAATATGGAATTATATGGAATTAAAATTAGAAATTGATAATTAATAGTTATGTTAAGTCTTCATATCTCGATGACATATATAATTTAATTATTATAGGCAATCTAGATTATCTTTTATTTATCAACCCTGGCAACAACTACGGCAACATTTTGAATTGAGATTTGCAGATGTTTCCATACTGTTTATTAAAGTTCAGTAATATGATACTGAAAATTAGGTCGCAGTTGGTCATGTTCTTTGCTGTAACCGGTGATGAGCTGGAACCGCTAGTTCGAAGTTAACAGGGAAACTATGACAAAAATCACTACACTATAATTTGGATGGTTATGGAATATATGAAGTATGTTTGATTACAAGCTAAAGTGAGAGTCTGTGTAATAAAAAACAAGAAAAATTTAAGATGAAGGAGTGGTTGAAGGAAGATAGATATTCAGAACAGACGAAAGAGATTGTATATGTATTATGTTGTATAATCAAAAATTAATTTAGAAAAATTATTATATGATTTCATAGAGCGATAGTGCAAATAGAGAAATTGACTTGTTTGAGGTCGTGGATATAAAGTGTATGTGCAAGTTAATTTTATTAAATTGTATTGAATGTGATTAGGATTGCACAGGAGCGTTTGTCATGCAAAGAGTGCATCTTTCCAATAAGCCGATAGGGATGAAAAACTAAGCGAATAATAAAAAAAACTTCTATATATTTTTAAATTTTTTTTATATATAGCTATATAAAATATTTATAAAAGAGAAATGGGGTGGTACTTTTACTTTTTTTATATTGCATCAGGAAGTGGAGCGTAACGAAGATTTTCACTATGAGATAATATGTTGTGGGTCTCGTGAAAATAATTAATTTTTTTGCGATAATTTGCGCTTTAGAACTCATTAGCTAAAGGTTATATAGTAAAGAATGGAGTGATAATGATAATGTTAAGGGATAAGTAAGGGGGCAAATATGATGGGAGATCAGGAGATACTGGAGGGGGTTGATACCGATATAAAGTGAATGGGAAGTAAACTACGAGGTATGAGTCTTATTTTAGTATCAAAAATGAAGAAACGAAGCAACCTCGAGAGTACCGGAAGATTAGGTATTTTAATGACCGATAATATAGAGTTGATAAGGGAAGGAGTAGAAGAAATGAAGATGGTGGATAAATATTAGTTGAATATCTTATTTTAATTTATGTTGGATGAAGGTGTAAGTATTTCCACTGTGAGGGATAATAGAATAGTGTTCTTTTGCCCATTATTATATAGGGGTAAAATAAGTATTGAAATACTGTAGTAGGAAGAATTTGTGAATGTATCATTTCATATGTATAGATATTAATTATTGACTTTTTAATTTGAGTATTCATTTATTTAATTACATGAAAGTGTGGTTATTCGAAGGTGAAATTTATTTGAGAATCATGATTAATTATTAATTATTATTATTATATGATTAAAGAGGGGTGACTTTAATGATAATTCAGTTGATGTGGAAGATGAAACTATAATATTATTGGATTGTATTTAATGGAAGTGAATTATTAGTATTATACTTATTTATCTAATTTTTGTGATATATATTTGTTCTCATTAACTTTACCATATATAAAGTTCTTGACCTGATGATGAGACTGTGTGGATCCTTGACATAATTAAACAGTATATCATATTGCTGCAGAGAGATTCTCCATGATCTTTAAAGAACCTAGATACACAAGACTTGAATTTTCCTGCTTCTTCGTGCTACCAAATAATGTACTCCATTAACTGGAAGGTGTCCTAATGGGGTCAAATGAGAAAGAATGTTTTATTGTCATTCGGACAGAGAAAACTCTACCGAATGTACGTGAAGAAATGAACTAAAGCTCTCGTTGTTACCTTTACGAGATTTCATTGGTCCTTGTGATGGTGTCATAGAAGTTGCAGAACTGAATGGTTAACGAAATCGAACATACATATATGAGAGCCAATATATGCACAGGTGATGGGAGCCAGCAGGGAGTAGTATCAGATTCTCTGTTAGCAGGTGAGCACTCAGTACACATCCCTTACTTCCCTCTTTAGTTGTTCACCCTTACATGATCTTCTCACGCTTATGCTTAGTAGTATACTTATCCCTTTCAAGTAAGCTTCTCAAAGAAGGATATTTCCAAATACACTTCTGTGCGATGGAACGTATTGAGAATCATTTTCATAAACGTTCTGATGTAGTAAGCTAAACTCCTCTGATCTGGACGATTTGCGACGTCACTATGATTGGCACGAGAATGTGAATCAGCGGTGCTAAATAACTCTGAGATCCGAATATCTATTGCGAACTTAGGTAATTCTATCTATGATCACGAATACCGCATAGATTGAATTGGAAAGAAATTCTTGATATAAGTTTCTCAACTCTATGACCCTTAATTCTAAGCGTAAAGTACATATGCATATGGAGAGTGGGTCACTCCAGAGGATGAGGGAAGAAGTTGGAGATCGTCTTTGACATAATCTAACACGATTGGAAATATGGAATCAGTTTTTCCTTATCCTGGGGGGCGTATTTACAAGCAAGGGAGATGTGTAACGGGAAGTAGAGGAAAAATGGAAATACGGAAGACATGAGAGCGTGCATTCACTACTCCAAAAAATTTCCTGATAAATGTCATCCTGTTAAACATCGGTCGATGGATAATAAAACGCCGAATACAAAACACCTCAATAAACACAATCACTTTTAGCAATAGCTATTTTTGAGGTTGAATATTCCCGCCAAAATAAATTGTAACTATTAGTTATGCTAGAGGTATCATGTAAATTTCCTGCAGACGTGTGATCATCACAAGAGCGGGAAAAGGATCGGGAATCTTGGACTAGCTAACTCCCAATATGTTACATATGGTCGTATGCTATGTAACAGACAGATACTTTACGAGCGATAGTACAGATTTAATATGAGTTTGTGTAAATAGAAGATTCCTGCATATGGGTTACGTGGCACCACTATGGTCTTACGCTTGTTCGTTTAGCTCTCTTGTTGTCCGGAGAAACACAGCAGTCACACATAAAATTGTGGCGACGATCGTTAGAGATTGCTGACAGATTCGAGCTTTATAGTTCATTCTTGTTATCCACAAGGAGCGAAAATACGAGTCAGACGCTAGTTCTCAGTACTATCCAGTGTTGTGTGTTCTCTTAGTTAGGATTAGAGTTTGATCAGGAGTTTAGCTAAGAGGCAATATCGTGTGGAGGGGAAAACGATCGAAAGTTTGACGATTTGCGAAATGTCCGAGATGAGCACTTGGTCAGCCATAGCGCCCCCGTCTTTGCGATTGTCGCCCCAATTACTGTTTATCGGAGCATTTGGTGTGGTTATTTACTTCTGGAAAGGTATTGCATGTCGAGAACCATGCAGATGTCACTGTTTATTTAACCCTATTTTCTTTTGAGCTAATAGACCTCCGTTAAGGCCTCACGTAGAAGATAAGTAAGCACACCCACATTAAGATTCTACTTGCACATAATTATATTTATACAATAAGGGATTTCTTCATGTTGCGTCGCAGAATTGTTGTTCCAGATTTTGCAATCTTAATTCAAACTTATATATTCAAATATTAGATCTTATTAATTTAGCAGATAGTGCGATTCTATGACAATAATACCATTTCCTTAATTAATGATTCTATTTGATTAAATCATTTTAACTTTCATTACTCTTAATTCTCCCTACATCGATTATATTAATCCTTTCTATTTATCATTTTTATTCTCCATCATGTTCCCATAAACTTAATCTTATATATAAATACAATAATGATTTATCTGATATTCCTTATTAATTACTCAAAATCGCTTCTAACAATCACTCATAATCTAAAACTATAGGCTCAAGACGGTAACTAATTAAACCTGAATGGGTGATACTCCCAACGATACTCCATCACATTCTTCAGTTCCCCTCGTCACAAGCAGACATAAAAAGACGGAGAAGAGCAATGCATCCAATACAATTTTTATTCACTTATCGATTCCTACTACTAGATTTACCTCTACTCCAGGATTTTATTAATATTTCTACTTTCGTTATTCGGAATTGGAGATATGAGCGAGAATAGAAGTTGTCCTTTGTGCTTACACTCGAGAAATGTGAATGTGATACTTGGAGTAATACCTATAAATATAAATATTCCTTCTTTTTCGATATCAGACGACAAATCAATAGTATGAAACTTTTACTACTGTATCTTCATATATACTTCTCCCTTACACAACCTACTTTAAACATTTATATTACGGGTTTGGTGCAATCCATATTATCATCTTTACTGGCGGGAAAATATGCACTGACAATCAAGCAAAATAATATACTGTTTCCCAAGGTCTTTTAAAAAAGCAATTGTTATATTAATTTTAACTATGTTTATTATGTTCATATTAGTTTGGCAATTTTGTTACAGGATAAAGGATAATTTATAATATTTGCTGAATCATTATACTTCTTCTTAAAGAGTTCCAATAACCAATATTGAAAACTTGATAATGCAAAGGTTTTCCCATCCAGTCTGATTTCTTTTTCGTATAACATTCACCTATTTGGAAATAAACCATGTCATATTACGTTGTCCTAAATAACAAGACATCTAAATTCTTAAAGCTCCGAATTTCACAACTTTCCATCTCGCGTTAATCGTGGGTGCGGTTTGCCAATAACACCATCTACCCGTTCACTAGTTGAGTTTAACTTAAAATTCAATATTAGGAAGATATATATTCAGCAAATATATCATTCTCTTAATTAATAACATTCATTGACTATCTGTTATTATTGATCTATCATTATTATATTCGTACATATAATATAATATCGTTACAACCATAACTTATTAAATAAGTGTTGTCTCTAATATTTATTAATTCAGTGTAACTCTTATACAGACATATTATAGTACGTTTTACCTCTGTACTATTATTATAAAATATGTTTATTTAATTCTAATAAGCACGAAAGATATAAACATCACCTTGTCTATCTCTGTGACAAAAAGACTATCAAACTCTAAGATACTCACTGTCCCCATTTGAAATTCATATGTGTTTTCCTCCGGTATGAACTGCCTGGGTCTCTTTTCCTCCTCTCACTCCTTCTCTCTTCCAAGCACACACACATTCTCAACCCACAAAAATTTTCACCTAATATTCTCTCCATGAATTAGATCTTCAGACAATATCTATTAATCAATTATTTTCTAATATTTCATTTAATTGCCTTTTAATTATTCAGTGCTCTCAGTTTTTCCAAATGACCATGATTTTAAACCCTTGTCCTCATAAGAAAATATACTACGTCTCTCACCTTCTCAATCTAACAATCTTAGCGGTCCTTGCCATTTATTTCCTTATCTATTTATAACTAATTGCTCAGTGTAATAAACTCATGCAAGAATAGAATTTCTTAAATATCCCAAGCATCGAATAAGTTTCGTTCAAGAGTCGGTCATCGAATATTAAGTAGATTCGAGGAACAAATTAGAGAGATTATGCAATTAAGAGAAATATTAAGAGAATAAGAACAGAAGAATAAAAGATGAGTAGTCAGAAGGGTTGTGGACAACCACAAAACTGTTTACCTGGCATATTTCATAGCACGGGACTGCATAAATAAGGAGGTCGGTCTATTGTAATTAAACTCTAACTTTAAAGCAGAGTACCACACAATACCTAAGAGGGATCCTTCGGCGTTGAGTGGGACGGTTTGAGCTCGGGGATATTGCTCCTTCCTCATGGCGCGCTAAGTATGCATATATAGCTGATTGGAATTCTTTTCTACCACAGACGCAAAGAACTAATTAAGCTGAGAAATAATCGAGGGTTGTGTCAAAGTCTGACTAATGAGTATATGTAAAGTAGTTCAAAGTACATATTGTTTATTTAATGCTGCTACTGAACAGTGAAATGATAACCTCGTACACACTAGAGTTCGCATAATACTGGTAAAGTCCCAGCAATTGATTATCAACATATGAATGCTGGCATTTATTGCAGATGCTAAGTGGGCTTGGCGAACCTTACTTTGCATATTATCCCACTCTTATCATTCCTACTCTCCCGCACACCCATCCTTTACCCCTTCTTCTCACCTCAATCATCCTCTCTTCTTCTCTAATTGATTACAAAACCTATAATACACATTATACACACCTAATCTAAATCCCAACTATCACAAATTAAAATTAAATTATAATATAAATAATTAATTTAATTAATATAATAAATATTTAATATATATAATTATAATTTAATTATAATTATAATTTATTTATTATTAATTATTATATATTATTATTAATTATTATTATTAATTATTATTATATTATTATATTATTTGATTATTATATTAATTATTATATTATTATCATTATATATTTATTATTATATTATATTCTAAACTAGGATATTCTTCTTTAGGGGACAAGAAGATTGGGAGAAGGAAAATTATAGAAGTTTTCCCAAAATATAAATAAATTTTACAAACTCTTACAGGCAATTTTCAGATATGATTTTAATGATATAACAGAATATGAGACATAAACTCAAACTTCTCACACAGCGACAACACGCCACAACTAAATATTGCCAAAGGCACACTCATTTCACACATAACAACCGACAATCGACTATACAACGACAAGTAATAGATAGTAGCATAGGCTTTCCTATAATTAGAAATAATGAACAGCCGGCAAACGAGTCATTCCAATATAGCAAAACTTTAATTAGATAAATCATTTAAGGATTGGGTATACCCCTTATTATGAAATTCATTACCTCCCGATTTCTTACTTATATTATTAAATAATGCTAAGAATTGGGTAGTGTAGATTTATTTTAACATTAGTTGCCATATAGAATTAATAAAATTACATTTATATAGTAACTAATGGTGTAAAAATAAATACTCGATCGTAAATAAGATTCGGGCACGGAACTATAAGTAATTTGAAATCTTCATCACTCCTGTGAAACGTAGCTTTCAGGGAAGGTGGTCTAATCGCGCACATGCTTAGTTAAATAATATGTATTTGATAGTACACTATACTCTTAGAAGTATTACCGTTTTAGACGGTGAATATCATATACGAGTCACTACATATAAATATTTATAATATACGCTAAGAGAAATATTCACTATAAATATATAAAATTTTTGAGCCTAAACTATTTATAATGCAAGTTGATGATATTGCATATTAGAAAGAGAACAAAAGAGAGAATATAATGTCTATAAAGTGAGATGCAAACTCTTTAATTGTACGCTTGAAAAAAGTAATTAAATATAAAATAAATATTTCTAACTAGATACTATTGCCTAAAAATATTAAATAAAATACATAAAATGTTAACAAAAGAGTTTTCAAACATGCAAATTTTTCGCAATACATAACACATAAACATACTTCGGTCAACCTTGAGAGCAGTAGAGAATAATAATATCGTAATAAACAACTTTCTAAAAACTTGTAGCACTAGTATATTGCTAGCTTGGAAACATTTTGACGTTCTATAGTGATAGCAAGTCTATAAGTAAAAGAATTTAAAAATGCTATTAAAACTGTAACTATATTGATGCTCAAAATATAACTGCAATTAACAATGATGAATATAAGATAAGTATATAGAGAGGAGGAGAGAGAAGAGCAGCAATTAACTAAATACACAATAATTAATCAAAGCTAACAAAAACTAAAACATCAATATACACATAGCGAACTAAGGCCATGAGATGCAGTCAATTTATGGGATCTGTGTTAAGTGTTTATATGAATACTCCGCTAGTTGGTGATGTCTCACTTTAATATTTGGGTTTACATCTTTATTCAATCGTATATATTATTATAAATTATTATTATATTAATTTAATAGTAAATGTTATTTTGAACTAATTTATATTATATTATTATAATTATTATTATATATTATTATATATTATTATGATTATATTCTATTATTATAATTTGCAAAAAT